>CM077237.1:4957192-5087192 GCA_039654775.1 Spinibarbus caldwelli
CAATCAGAGACAAAATACGACGGCAATAGGGATGGCGGAAGAAAATTAATTATGTTTATGAATGAATAGACAGATAATTAACTTAAAGATACATTAATAATATCATGTAATAATTAGTGTTTAATTTAAAAAAAAAAAAACAATTTCCCCGAGAGGAAGCTGTGATCCTGTAGATCCACGAGCGTGTGTTTCTAACTTTGAATCTTCTATTGTCCGCTGAGCAGTGTGTGTGCGTCACGGACTCTTACCGAGAGATCAGAGAATAAACCAGCAACAGATCGCTAATACTGCTGTATGAACCATCTCAAACACGGACACATCGAGGCATGTGACTTTCAAAAACACCTATTTCTTACAAACGCGGGGTACAGATGTTTAAATTTCCTAAAGTAAGAGTAATTATCTTTATGCACCTATTAGTTTATTCAGTAAAATAAGCCACCGAAAGATGTGTGAATACATGCAAACTCGCTTGCTTTTAGTGGTGGTTTTATTAATTTAAATAGTTTTTCCTAGTTTGTAAAAGTAAAATAAATAAATAAATAAATAAAAAACGTCTGCATCTCCCTGATATGATCGGTTCTCCCGCCGCCACGCCCCGCCCCCTCTCCTCCACCGGAGAACCGTCACAGCTGAGCTCGTGCTCACAATCAGAATATACACTGATTAGATCACTAATTATAATAGTATTATTATTATTACTACTACCACCACTACTACTACTACTATTATTATTATTATTATCAGTAAAAATAATAATTATTATTATTATCAGTAATAACTAAATTTTTAGTTAGTTTACAATAAAATGTGTTTAAAAGTATCAGAAGTCAAGCTGACACGTTTATATTTTGTTTACAGATGTATTCTTAATTCGATTAAAAAAAGCTTTCAGTGGCAAAAGTTTTTTTATTATTATTGCAATAATAATAATAAAGATTACAGTACGAACAAAATAAACAGAAAAGAACAGTATGTACAAAACATACAAAATACCTTTCAATAAAAAATACTTATGGATTAATAGATAACAGAAAAAGTAATATAATATAAAAAAAAATCTTTAAAATTGACAGAAAGGAGTCACACAAAAAAAAAGAAAAAGAGAGGGCACACAAATAAAGATATAAGTACATTAAGGAAAAATCTTAAACATGGCACAAGTTCTAGATGTTTTTATAGCTTTCTTATTAACAGATGTTGAAATTGTATTTAAATACAACTTCATTTCTTGTTTGAAGATGTTAAAGTGGGGTTTATATTTACATTTATGGACATAAAACTTTCCAATAAATAACAGGAGGTTTAGATAGAAACTTGCATTAAATAGATTCTTATCTTTAACATAAAACCCAAAAAGAATGTGTTCATAACATAAAGAGAAATCATTAAAAATATTTTGGACAATCAGAGCATTAACATTATTCCAGAAAGACTGAACAAAAGGACACTCCCAAAACAAATGAGCCACAGTTTCAGAAGAACATTCACAGAAAGAACAAGATGTATCAATGTCACTTTTAAATTTCTGCAAAAACTGTTTAACAGGATAAAACCTGTGAATTATTTTATAAGATATTTCTTTAACTTTATTTGTTAAGAAAAAATTCTGAGGAAGTGACCAAACATATGCCCACTTAATATCATCAAAAAGGTTGTTCCAATAAGAAATGGAGGAAGAATTTCAGTTTCAGTGTAAGTGCGCTGGTGTTTCTGATGTCTTGACACGGACAGAAATGGACTCTTTTGTGTTCGGCAGTTTTCCAGTCCGCTCACTAACGCAATAAACCCCCAGACACAGACGGACATGTTTACACACTCACTGGTAAATCCACCTATCATCCTGTTCACAAGTGCACAAAAATGTGTCATATGCACTCATAAAAACAGTAAAGAAAGCCACAAACACGGCAAAGTATCAACAAAACTTAATTTTATTTTTCAGCAAATGCAGGACTGCAAACATTTAACAGGACTGCAAATATTCAACAAACACAACAGGACTGCAACATTTAACTAATCATTTAGATTGAGAAAAAGATTTTGCAAACAGACACTTCAAGTGAATTATTAAACTGATTAAACAATAAAATATTTATATATATATATACATACACACTAATCGGTAACAAACAATAATGAATACACTTGCAATGGACACTGCAAAGTCAGGGCAGTGATTACTACTCCAATCTCAGACAGACACACATATTCTACAACTCTAATGGCACCATCAAAACAAGAATAAAATAAAATAAGAGGGATCATAAACATTCCATGCTATTTTTATTTAGTACTGTCCTGAATAAGCAATTTTAGATATTTACATATATTGAATTTATAAAAAAAATAAACTGAATTTATAAAAATGAAAATGTATAATTTATAAAAAATGTTCAAAAGTTTACATACACTTGATTCTTAATACCATGTCATTACCTGGATGACCCACAGCTGTTTTTATGTTTTGTGATAGTTTTTCATGAGTCCCCTGATTGTCCAGGGCTGCAGGTTCTACAATCTACTTACGCTTAAAGTGTTTTGGGAAACGCAGCCCAGAGCAATTCAACTGCCTGCTATTCTTCAGAAAAATACTCCAAGTCCAGCAAATTCTTTGGTTTTCCAGCATCTTCTGCCTATTTGACCCCTGTCCAACGACGACTTATGATTTTGAGATCCATCTTTTCATTCTGAGGAAAACTGAAGGACTCATACACAACTACTATAAAAGGTGAAAACATTCACTGATGCTCCAGAAGGAAACAATAAATTAGGAGCTGGGGGTGTAAACCTTTGAACAGGATGATAATGATGAGTAAATCATATTTGTTCTTTTAGTACTGCCCTTCAGAAGCTACATAAAATACTTGTTTTTTATACTTTTCAGACAAAATAAGTAGTTTACCCTGATCACCCTATTCAAATAGCTTACACTTTAGACTTGCGTCTCTTAATGCATTGTGTTGCTTTCTTGAGCATCAGTAAATGTGTTTACCTTTTGTAATAGTTATGTACGAGTCCCTCGATTGTCCTCAGTGTGAAAAGATGGATCTGAAATTATACGGTCACTGCTGGAAAGGGTTAAAATCTGCAAAAGATGCTGGAAAACCTGAGAATGTGCAGGACCTTGAAGTTTTTTCTGAAGAAAAGTGGGCAGTTGAACTGCTCAGGAGAAACAAAGGACTCATGAAACACTATCACAAAACAAACATGAACCACTACTCCTTTTTTAAATAAAAAAAATCAGCTATGATTCTAACTTGCAGACCAAACGTAAACATTTGTTAAATGAAATAGCTTCATCAGGCCAGTCCTAAATAATAATAAATAAATAAATAACGTATAATTTTGTTTAATAACATAATGCATATTCTGCAATGTGATGTAAACTTTTGACCACAACCGTATGTATGTGTGAAACAGCGAGTACAGCAGGCTAATTTCAGTGAAATATCAATACCCCTATCATCCTCTGCCATGTCCTTGTATTTATTTTGTGGAAACTGTCAGTCCTTCAGATGAATGGTTGGGTCTGGGAACAGAGGATCCTGTGAAAAAAATAAAATATAATAAAACATATTTTCTCTAAATACATAGTACAGTTTTCATTGCTTAAGCATAAGCTAGAATGATGAAACATAACATGATAATGCAAATGTAATGATAACAGCCAGCTATTTTGTTAGTGTTTTGGGATTTTAATTCATGAATTCTCATATGTACGGTGACCGGGAGGGAACTTAAGGCTGGAATACGCTACATGACTTTTAAAATCTGAACAGATTTTTAAAACTCTAGGCATCATACACTTACCGACTTTGTAAATAGTGACAAAGAAAAACTGGGCATCATACACTATGCGACTGAAGATCATACACTACCAGACTTTAAAGTTGTTCCGACGTGCGCCTTGTTGCTAGGAGACGCATGACAAATGAAAACATGTGTTCTAAAATCATCTGAAAATATCAAACATGTTTGATATCCTCCAACTGGATAGAATCAAAGTCTGAAGCTAAAAAATCGTAGTCTGTGACCATCATACACGACGAGATTTTCTGTAGAATCTGTCAGCTGTAATCTGCAGACTGGCTCTGACTTTCCTCAACTAGCATCAACTTGTTCAGACTGTAAAATCGGGGGGAAATCGGGGCAAAAATCGCGTAGTGTATTCCAGGTTTTAGTTTTGTCGTGGCCACGAGATTATTTTGTCGAGGTAACGACATCCTTTGTCGTGGCCACGCAATATGAAGTCATGGCCTCGAGATCCTATGTTGAGGTAGTCTCAGACGTCACGACCACGGAACATTGGCTAAACGTCTGATGCATATGGCACACTTATCTGGAAACACTTAAAGAGTGTCGAAGTTGTCATCGGATTGGTTGAATTCTACAGGATTTCCGGGAGACGTGTGTGTCGCGTTCTTTAACGTTCCGCCTGGAAACAAAGATGCCGTGGCGCCAAACCCCCTCACGAAAGAAGAAAGCCGTTGTGTTTACAACTGTGATGACAAACGCTTATCCTTATAAAATAAACGCTGGATTTTCAAAAGTATGTGAAATATTTAAAGTTTGCGGCACAGAATCTTTAAAATACATCCGAGAGTTTCACATCCGAGTCTGTTATTGTGGCGACATTTCCACGCCCCAAAACGTGACGCTGAACGAAACGAACTGTGATTGGTTGTTTGATATGTCGGTCAAACGGCATCACGGGCGGGCCTTGGCCAATGAAAGCCACCATAGATTCCAGACCTTCAGCCATCAGTCTGAAGGTCTGGCTACGCGAGACTAATGTTGAGGGAACAACATCGATTTCTCATATATGTAAACAAACCTGTCTGACCATAGAAACCTGGGATTATCAGAGATGGATAAAACATTTTTATCCATCCCACAGTCTTGTAAATCCGTTAACTGATTGTGTCTTTTTATTTAATTGTATATTATTATTAGTATTAAATATAATAATATTATTATATTAACTGGTTAGGGCTATATTTTTACATTTATTGTTATATATGCTTATTTCCCCTCTCAATTCGTGTATCACTTTACCTAATTAATGTTCTGTATAATTATGCTAGTATTGCATAATTATGCTAGCAGTGCAAAAACGGTAAACGCCTGACAATTATGCCAATAAACTTTTGACTTTATGATTACATTACAATAACGTGATGATAAATTAGTGTGCTGTGTTTTCATTTACAATGAAACTACGCAAATGATTCATTCATCAACAAAACACTATAGTATTTATAATTATAGTCTATTAATTAGCTGAAATATATGTTAAATTCAATCTTTAAACTGCACTTCCAGTAAAAATTCCCGTAAGTCAAATAGTATAATCAAAGCTTTATTGGCATGTCGAGCATTTACAGCAGGCTATTATTTACAAAACTATTCAGAACGTTAAGTAAAGAGATCAAAATGAAAGGGAAAAAATCATAGACATAACAATGAATATAAAAATATAACCAATAATAATAATAATATATAAATTTTTATGGAAAAAAGATGATCAGTTTATGGACTTACTAGACTGTGGGATGGATGAAAATGTTTTCTTGTAGGCCTATTTTATTTTATGTGCTTTATGTAACATTTATTCATGATAAACTTCTTTCGAATGCTGTCTACGTCGTGTGCAATACAGTCCTTAGGCCTACTTCATTAAGAATAGGAAAAAATCTAAGCTAGTCAAAGTGCTATCTTGCAGATTTAGTAACTGAATAAAATATAAGATAACCTGGGTAATTGAATGGTATTCAAAAAATATTTCTGTGTGCAAATTACCTGATTGATGACTGTTCTTTGAAGAGCAGTTTTCCAGAAGAATGGCAGCATTGGCTGACCTAAAACATAATATATATTATACATTAAATCACATCATCATAAAACAAAATACATTCTAGATTTCTACACTTAAACTAGAACACTGGCATGAACAAAAGGAGTTAAATTAATGCTGCACTTTGAAAATGATGATATATTAACAAATTTTATTGCTAAGACGCACCGTTTCCAGTGTTGCCAACTTAGCAATTTTGTTGCTAAATTTTGCAACTTTTCAGACTACCCTAGCAACTTTTTCTTCCAAAAGCACCTAGTAACAAATTTAGCAATTTTTAAAATTTATTTGGCAACTTTTAGCAACTTTTGATAAGTGACAAATAAAAAAAACACACATTTTCCATCCAAATTACACAAAAAGAGGAAACCAAAGATGCCTAGCAGTACAGACATCACGTGAATTGACTTAGCTGCTATTTGCAGTTGTTCAATTTAATAATAATAATAATAATTTAATAATTGTTCATTTATGATACACTTTGTTAGTAGCTTCTAGCTTGTACCTGCAATTGTTGATCAGTTAGTACACTGTAAGAAAAATGGAAAAGATACTAATTTTCCAGGACATTATCCATTACCCATGTAACCCTGTAACCCGAAAATACAATGCATAATTTAAAATGCAGGTAAAAATCAATACGGAAAATTCTTTCTTATTAACATAGTAGATTGTGCCCTATTTTTACAGACTTTTCTTAGAGTGTAGCATACTAACTACTAATACACTGCTTAAAGCATAATTGTTGAGAATGTGTAGTATTACTAGTTTACTAGCTATTAAAAAAAACTTAAATTGTTATCATTCAAAAATGTGTAAGTGTTCAATAATTCAATGTATTTAAAAATACAGTTACAGTTACATCATCACACAATGACATCACAACGTCATTTAGCAACTTTTAGCAACAAAACACCTGAGTCTGAGTCTGTCTCAGTCTGTCTCAGAGTCTGTCTCAGTCTGTCTCAGAGTCTGTCTCAGGGTCTGTCTCAGGGTCTGTCTCAGTCTGTCTCAGGGTCTGTCTCAGAGTCTGTCTCAGTCTGTCTCAGGGTCTGTCTCAGTCTGTCTCAGTCTGTCTCAGAGTCTGTCTCAGAGTCTGTCTCAGTCTGTCTCAGTCTGTCTCAGGGTCTGTCTCAGTCTGTCTCAGAGTCTGTCTCAGAGTCTGTCTCAGTCTGTCTCAGGGTCTGTCTCAGTCTGTCTCAGTCTGTCTCAGAGTCTGTCTCAGAGTCTGTCTCAGTCTGTCTCAGTCTGTCTCAGGGTCTGTCTCAGAGTCTGTCTCAGAGTCTGTCTCAGAGTCTGTCTCAGGGTCTGTCTCAGTCTGTCTCAGGGTCTGTCTCAGTCTGTCTCAGGGTCTGTCTCAGGGTCTGTCTCAGGGTCTGTCTCAGGGTCTGTCTCAGAGTCTGTCTCAGGGTCTGTCTCAGTCTGTCTCAGGGTCTGTCTCAGTCTGTCTCAGAGTCTGTCTCAGTGTCTGTCTCAGTCTGTCTCAGAGTCTGTCTCAGGGTCTGTCTCAGGGTCTGTCTCAGTCTGTCTCAGAGTCTGTCTCAGTCTGTCTCAGAGTCTGTCTCAGTCTGTCTCAGGGTCTGTCTCAGGGTCTGTCTCAGAGTCTGTCTCAGTCTGTCTCAGAGTCTGTCTCAGAGTCTGTCTCAGAGTCTGTCTCAGTCTGTCTCAGGGTCTGTCTCAGGGTCTGTCTCAGGGTCTGTCTCAGAGTCTGTCTCAGGGTCTGTCTCAGGGTCTGTCTCAGGGTCTGTCTCAGAGTCTGTCAGGGTCTGTCTCAGTCTGTCTCAGTCTGTCTCAGAGTCTGTCTCAGTCTGTCTCAGAGTCTGTCTCAGAGTCTGTCTCAGGGTCTGTCTCAGGGTCTGTCTCAGTCTGTCTCAGGGTCTGTCTCAGAGTCTGTCAGGGTCTGTCTCAGTCTGTCTCAGAGTCTGTCTCAGTCTGTCTCAGAGTCTGTCTCAGTCTGTCTCAGGGTCTGTCTCAGGGTCTGTCTCAGAGTCTGTCTCAGGGTCTGTCTCAGTCTGTCTCAGGGTCTGTCTCAGTCTGTCTCAGAGTCTGTCTCAGGGTCTGTCTCAGTCTGTCTCAGGGTCTGTCTCAGAGTCTGTCTCAGGGTCTGTCTCAGGGTCTGTCTCAGTCTGTCTCAGGGTCTGTCTCAGGGTCTGTCTCAGTCTGTCTCAGGGTCTGTCTCAGAGTCTGTCTCAGTCTGTCTCAGAGTCTGTCTCAGAGTCTGTCTCAGGGTCTGTCTCAGTCTGTCTCAGGGTCTGTCTCAGAGTCTGTCTCAGTCTGTCTCAGGGTCTGTCTCAGAGTCTGTCTCAGGGTCTGTCTCAGTCTGTCTCAGAGTCTGTCTCAGTCTGTCTCAGGGTCTGTCTCAGAGTCTGTCTCAGAGTCTGTCTCAGGGTCTGTCTCAGAGTCTGTCTCAGGGTCTGTCTCAGTCTGTCTCAGAGTCTGTCTCAGTCTGTCTCAGGGTCTGTCTCAGAGTCTGTCTCAGAGTCTGTCTCAGGGTCTGTCTCAGAGTCTGTCTCAGGGTCTGTCTCAGGGTCTGTCTCAGTCTGTCTCAGGGTCTGTCTCAGTCTGTCTCAGGGTCTGTCTCAGAGTCTGTCTCAGTCTGTCTCAGAGTCTGTCTCAGGGTCTGTCTCAGGGTCTGTCTCAGTCTGTCTCAGGTGAATCCAGTGAAGTCAGCCTCTGAAAACAGAGAATGTGTCGGCAGATTTGTCAATGGGGAATATGTTAACAACTAAAGCATGCTAGCTAAACTAACATTAATTAATACATATATACATTTTACTAATAGCTAACTTTTTATTAACTTTTTTAAATTTACGTAGCAGTAGCTAAGCAAGTTACCAGTTAACTTACCAGCTTACCACGATAGCTAGACTAATTTTAGAACATAAACCCACTCAAATATAAAGTTATACATTAAAACACTTAATATTATGTTTTGATAAATAGACTATTGAAAAGGTTTGTGTAAATTCTCCCTTACTTTCTTCTGATATAAATCTCTCTGTAAACACTGGACGGCTGTCACCTCGCGCGGACTGAAGGCCGCTGAAGCGGGAACAAACGGCTCCAAACAGCATCGGGCTAGAAATACAGTTAGAAAAAAATGATATAACATGTTATGTCTGATAAACATGTTATTTAAATGGTTTTATGTACGTATACTGACCTTGGTCTGAGGTAAATCTCTCAGAAAATCAGCGCGCGCGGGAACAAACGGCTCGAAACAACGTCATGCTAGAAATACAATTTAAAAATATTACATCGAACCGAACAACTTTAAATGTTATGTTCTTGTAAACATGTTATTTAAAATTGTTTTATATATTCACACTTACCTTCTCTGATAAAATGCAGGACGCTGTCAGCGCGAGCGCGCAAAAACTGCAGTGAGGCAGCGGGGGAGGGGTAAGAACAGTGATGCTCGGAGGAGTCGATTCCAAAAAGATTCGATTCACGGGCGTCAAGAGTTGCGAGTCTCGGGTGATTCAGCTCCAAATGCGAGGCCTGAAATGTCCGTGCGTGATATTAACTATAACAAACCCCGAGATACAACACTACCCACGAATGTGTGGATTTTTATTAATCTCACTCAAATTTTGCGATTCTGTTAATCAAAAGACTCATTTAAATTCATTCAATTCGGATTAATTTAAACTTGCCTACAGATTTAAAAATGACGGGTTGATTAATTTTTAACCGATAAACACCCAAAAAACACAACAGTGCTTGCTCCTTATGACAATTAACCATGGTACATAAAAAAATAAAAAAATAAATAAATAAAAACCTTATTGTACGTAATTAAAAACGTGTATTTGTAGTAAAACTGGTTATACAAATATGGCAATCAATCTGCCAAAAAAGGTAAATACACTTTTACTATAATAAAGGCATGGGTTATTTATAAGGGCTAGTATACTGGAAATCTCTGAACAGGTCTAGTGTGTGCAATCATAAATATCCTGTCTCTGAAGATCTCAGTGCAGCTGTAGTGTATGGAGGTGTACGGGACTCAGCACACTCAGCCTGGGAAACTTTCGTGCACGGGTCCTACACCTTAAGTTTCACTGAAATTTCCATTGTCCAATTTATCCCGGAAATGAGTCTTTTCATGCAGTGTAACAAGGTCCAAAAATAAAGACCTAATTTTGTGATTGGATTTTTGAACAGAGAAACAAATAGAACCAACCACAGTGGATTCAGGACTGAGGGGACAAACAGAAATCAATGAGCCACTCTTATTATTTCTAAAGAACATTCAAATTTCCAGAGAGATGGCCTTTAAAACTGTATTAAATTCTTTTACATTTATGCATTTATCTATCTTTTCTAGATACAAGAAAGTGAAATCTTAAAACAAAATCAGAATAATTAAACAAATTGCCATCATTGTCAAACAATTGGTTCACTAACAACAATCCATTATTGAACCAATTTTCCAGAAACAAGGATTTCCTCTTACAGTTGTTGTTACAGTTGTTCCAAATAAAAAAAAGATTAAAAAAATGTGTGGTGAGAAATTATGCTTATGAATAAGTTTCCAAGCCAAAAGCATTTGTTGGTGATAACTGGAAAGTTTGATATGGAGTTTACTAATGGAATAATTACACATTAATAAAAAATTAATTCCACCTAATTGTGAAAACATGGGATTACACTCCAAATAGAAGACTGATTGTGGAGAAAGTGTTTCAGCCAATTGATTTTTATGGTGTTATTAAGAGAATCAAAGTCAATCAAATTTAAGCCGCCCTTATTATCAGAATTTAAAATAACAGATTTTCTAATATAATGAGTTTTATTTTTCCAAAGAAATTTAAGCAACATTACATCAATCAATTTACAGGTTGGTCTATCTACAGATAAGGAATGAGCAGCATAGGATAATCTAGAGATACCCTCAGCTTTAGTAAGCAAAGTCCCTCCTTTCAATGATAGATCTCTTAATAAACAAAGATTAATATTTGTTTGTTTTCTCCCAGTGGCAAAAGTTATACAGGTGCTGGTCATATAATTAGAATATCATCAAAAAGTTGATTTATTTCACTAATTCCATTCAAAAAGTGAAACTTGTATATTATATTCATTCATTACACACAGACTGATACATTTCAAATGTTTATTTCTTTTAATTTTGATGATTATAACTGACAACTAAGGAAAATCCCAAATTCAGTATCTCAGAAAATTAGAATATTGTGAAAAGGTTCAATATTGAAAACACCTGGTGCCACACTCTAATCAGCTAATTAACTCAAAACACCTGCAAAGGCCTTTAAATGGTCTCTCAGTCTAGTTCTGTAGACTACACAATCATGGGGAAGACTGCTGACTTGACAGTTGTCCAAAAGACGACCATTGACACGTTGCACAAGGAGGGCAAGACACAAAAGGTCATTGCAAAAGAGGCTGGCTGTTCACAGAGCTCTGTGTCCAAGCACATTAATAGAGAGGCGAAGGGAAGGAAAAGATGTGGTAGAAAAAAGTTTACAAGCAATAGGGATAACCGCATCCTGGAGAGGATTGTGAAACAAAACCCATTCAAAAATGTGGGGGAGATTCACAAAGAGTGGACTGCAGCTGGAGTCAGTGCTTCAAGAACCACTACGCACAGACGTATGCAAGATATGGGTTTCAGCTGTCGCATTCCTTGTGTCAAGCCACTCTTGAACAACAGACAGCGTCAGAAGCATCTCGCCTGGGCTAAAGACAAAAAGGACTGGACTGCTGCTGAGTGGTCCAAAGTTATGTTCTCTGATGAAAGTAAATTTTGCATTTCCTTTGGAAATCAGGGTCCCAGAGTCTGGAGGAAGAGAGGAGAGGCACACAATCCACGTTGCTTGAGGTCCAGTGTAAAGTTTCCAAAGTCAGTGATGGTTTGGGGTGCCATGTCATCTGCTGGTGTTGGTCCACTGTGTTTTCTGAGGTCCAAGGTCAACGCAGCCGTATACCAGGAAGTTTTAGAGCACTTCATGCTTCCTGCTGCTGACCAACTTTATGGAGATGCAGATTTCATTTTCCAACAGGACTTGGCACCTGCACACAGTGCCAAAGCAACCAGTATCTGGTTTAAGGACCATGGTATCCCGGTTCTTAATTGGCCAGCAAACTCGCCTGACCTTAACCCTTTAGAAAATCTATGGGGTATTGTGAAGAGGAAGATGCGATATGCCAGACCCAACAATGCAGAAGAGCTGAAGGCCACTATCAGAGCAACCTGGGCTCTCATAACACCTGAGCAGTGCCACAGACTGATCGACTCCATGCCACGCCGCATTGCTGCAGTAATTCAGGCAAAAGGAGCCCCAACTAAGTATTGAGTGCTGTACATGCTCATACTTTTCATGTTCATACTTTTCAGTTGGCCAAGATTTCTAAAAATCCTTTCTTTGTATTGGTCTTAAGTAATATTGTAATTTTCTGAGATACTGAATTTGGGATTTTCCTTGTCAGTTATAATCATCAAAATTAAAAGAAATAAACATTTGAAATATATCAGTCTGTGTGTAATGAATGAATATACAAGTTTCACTTTTTGAATGGAATTAGTGAAATCAACTTTTTGATGATATTCTAATTATATGACCAGCACCTGTAGCCTGTATTGATGATTGTGTCTCTTCCCCTCCCCCACTCTACAGCGCGCGCCCCTCCCCCACTCTACAGCGCGCGCCCCTCCCCCACTCTACAGCGCGAGACTCCAGAAGAGACTCAGACGCAGCAGAGCAGCGCAAGAGTGCACATATACAACACATTAATAAAAGTGCTGCTTAAGATGTATACAATTATTATGAATATGTATATTTAATGTAATTTAACAACACCCAGCAGTTTTTCCTCACTTTTATTTAATGTAAAAAATTTTACCATTTATTCATATACAGGTGCATCTCAATAAATTAGAATGTCGTGGAAAAGTTCATTTATTTCAGTAATTCAACTCAAATTGTGAAACTCGTGTATTAAATAAATTCAATGCACACAGACTGAAGCAGTTTAAGTCTTTGGTTCTTTTAATTGTGATGATTTCGGCTCACATTTAACAAAAACCCACCAATTCACTATCTCAACAAATTAGAATATGGTGACATGCCAATCAGCTAATCAACTCAAAACACCTGCAAAGGTTTCCTGAGCCTTTAAAATGGTCTCTCAGTTTGGTTCACTAGGCTACACAATCATGGGAAGACTGCTGATCTGACAGTTGTCCAGTAGACAATCATTGACACCCTTCACAAGGAGGGTAAGCTACAAACATTCATTGCCAAAGAAGCTGGCTGTTCACAGAGTGCTGTATCCAAGCATGTTAACAGAAAGTTGAGTGGAAGGAAAAAGTGTGGAAGAAAAAGATGCACAACCAACCGAGAGAACCACATCCTTATGAGGATTGTCAAGCAAAATCGATTCAAGAATTTGGGTGAACTTCACAAGGAATGGACTGAGGCTGGGGTCAAGGCATCAAGAGCCACCACACACAGACGTGTCAAGGAATTTGGCTACAGTTGTCTATTCCTCTTGTTAAGCCACTCCTGAACCACAGACAACGTCAGAGGCGTCTTACCTGGGCTAAGGAGAAGAAGAACTGGACTGTTGCCCAGTGGTCCAAAGTCCTCTTTTCAGATGAGAGCAAGTTTTGTATTTCATTTGGAAACCAAGGTCCTAGAGTCTGGAGGAAGGGTGGAGAAGCTCATAGCCCAAGTTGCTTGAAGTCCAGTGTTAAGTTTCCACAGTCTGTGATGATTTGGGGTGCAATGTCATCTGCTGGTGTTGGTCCATTGTGTTTTTTGAAAACCAAAGTCACTGCACCCGTTTAACAAGAAATTTTGGAGCACTTCGTGCTTCCGTCTGCTGACCAGGATTTTAAAGATGCTGATTTCATTTTCCAGCAGGATTTGGCACCTGCCCACACTGCCAAAAGCAGCAAAAGTTGGTTAAATGACCATGGTGTTGGTGTGCTTGACTGACCAGCAAACTCACCAGACCTGAACCCCATAGAGAATCTATGGGGTATTGTCAAGAGGAAAATGAGAAACAAGAGACCAAAAAATGCAAATGAGCTGAAGGCCACTGTCAAAGAAACCTGGGCTTCCATACCACCTCAGCAGTGCCACAAACTGATCACCTCCATGCCACGCCGAATTGAGGCAGTAATTAAAGCAAAAGGAGCCCCTACCAAGTATTGAGTACATATACAGTAAATGAACATACTTTCC
Organism: Spinibarbus caldwelli; assembly: GCA_039654775.1. Lineage (NCBI taxonomy): Eukaryota > Metazoa > Chordata > Actinopteri > Cypriniformes > Cyprinidae > Spinibarbus > Spinibarbus caldwelli. Next base: position 4,971,260 of record CM077237.1, read on the forward strand.
AGAAGGCCAACAATTCACTAAAAATGTTTTTTTTTTTTTTGGTCTTATGAAGTATTCTAATTTGTTGAGATAGTGAATTGGTGTTTTTTTTTTAAATGTGAGTCAAAATCATCACAATTAAAAGAACCAAAGACTTAAACTACTTCAGTCTGTGTGCACTGAATTTATTTAATACACGAGTTTCACAATTTGAGTTGAATTACTGAAATAAATGAACTTTTCCATGACATTTTAATTTATTGAGATGCACATGTATATCATTCATTAAAAAAATAGAGACCTGTTCCAGTTTATATTTATGAGCAGCTTTGTATTTGCTGACATACTGTTACTGTATTGGTAATTACACAGAATTAGTAGAAAATATAGAAGAGATCCAGTTGCTTTTCTGATGCTCATTTAGACGCAGTTGTGCGCATGCGTGCAGCTGCACGCGCTTACATTGCGGCACCCGCTGTTCTGTGTCTCAGTGCAGGAGTCATGATGCGAGATTCACCTATGTGCATAATTACAGTCGCGATTTTATACATTCTAAACAATCTTTGAAACCCGTTGTATTAGGGGAGAGTCGACTTTCTCCCTGTAAAGCCGATCACTCATTAGTAAACAGCACACGTTATATCCTGAATCTCTTTAAAAAGAAGATTTTAATCGCTGGTTTATGTTGTCCTGAACATCTTAGACACAATATAACGAAGAAACATAAGCTCGCGTGACTATGGATATGTTCTGAGGATTTTTGTAATCGTATTTTAGCATTTAAAGTAATTTACTTTTTTGTAGTTGTTTGTATATAATGACAAAGTTCAAATAAAATGCTGCTTGCAATGTAAAACGATTTTATTTCATGAATACTTTGCTGATTGTAATGAGTTCGATCAAGTTGTGTGAAGTGTCCTTGTTTGTCGGTTGCTGGATCGACACAGGGCTGTGTTCTATTCAAAGGAGGTCATCACTGCGCCCTAACCCTTGTAAGGCTGTATTCCCCACTACAGCAGCCTTGGGAAGTGTATTTGGTCGTTAGGAACACACCTTTGAAGACATAAACATCGGTTTTGAACAGTATGTGCGATTGTCACGCTTGTTCTCTCTCATCGAAGTGCCCTCGGTAGGCATCACTGTAGCGATTGGACGCAGTGCAGGCGTCAGTCCGGCCCAGAACAAGCACAGTTTTATTTTCTTTAAAAGTTTGCTGAACCAGTACTGGGATCAAAATAAGGTCCTTAATCAAAGAATTTTCAAGGTCTTTGTCAAAATATATGTATTATATTTAATTAATAAATGGAGGGACAAGTTCAACGTGAAATCCAAATACGTCATTTACGCAAGCGCAAACGCGTTTTCCCGGGAAATGCAGACACGTGACAATGCAATCTGCTCAATCAGGGACGCGTTTCCCGCGAAGCAGACCCCTCCCCCACTCCAGGCCATGCACCCATTAACGAAGGAAAGGTAAGATCAAGTCTTCTTCTGAAAATGCATAATAACTACCTATAATAACTGTGTTTAAGTTAGTAAGATGTATTTAGTTTAGTGAAAACATGTAACATTGTTCCAACAATTTTTTTTTGTGTTTTTTTTTTTGTAATCTTCTAAATGACTTTTGGACATATCACATGTACTGTCATTATACTGAATAGAACCCTATGAAATCATTCACCCTAAATTAACAGTATTGGTGAATAACAAAATCATTTTTGATGTTTCTGAAATGGTTAATCCAGCAGTATGTGTAGCTCTTTAGTCATAATAAACTATCATTATTGTTGTTACCCATTAATTTAAAAATTTAAATAGTAAAATAGTAGCATACTTTTTTTTTTTTAATTCAGATGCCCCATTAATCAATAAATACAGTCTAATAAATTTCTTAAGCACTGTATGTGTTTTACAAATTTATTAGATCACCTGTCATAACAAAGAGAGAGAAAAAAAACCCACAAAATCGGGCATCTGCATTAAGAAATAAAAGTGATTTTTTTTTTTTATTTATTTTTTTACTGCTGTGACTAAAGAGCTACACATACTGGTGGATTAACCATTACAGAAACATCAAAAATTATTTTTGTAATCACCAGTACTGTTAGTTTAGGGCAGCTGAGACATATATAGATAAATTATGGTTGTTTATTCCAATCACCTTATATTTCTTTTATTTTTATTTTCTCCAGTTATTACAGGAAAGCTGGCCTATGTCATAATGCTGGGAGCCTCGAGAAATAAACGACGAAAAAGACCTCAACAGGATGCAGAGCATTACATTGCTTGCAAAACCGATAAACCAGGACTTCAAGAGCGATTCATCGACATATATAAAGGCAAGATATTTCAGTATTTTTGACTAAGCAGTTTACCAATAATATTAATCTGCAAAACTGAGAATGTACGGTAATGTGTAATGTATATTTATGATTCCTGAATACAGTGCTGCATGAATGAGTCCTAAAACACAGAACGAGTTGTATGTTTGCACTTCTGGTTCCAAATCAATGGGTTTTTTGAAAGTCTGAGATGAACAAAAGCTTAAGATATTTTCACGTTTTATTCTACAACATAAAATACATCAGTAATACCCCTTGTATTCATAGTGTTTATAGCTTTTTACTTCTGGTGATTGTATTTAGACTTCAAAATGAATAAAAGTTGTTTATTTGTAAAGAGAATATCATGATGAACAAAACGTGAAAGAATTCTAAACTTTTGATGTCACAGGGCTTATTTTCTACAATAATCCATAAGCAAATGAATTCTTCTGGGATTTTGTTGAGGGAACCGGATGCAAACCTCCAGATTGGCCAGCAAAAATATGTCATCCCTGTGACACTCTATTCTATAACTCTACAATATATAGCCATGATAATATTTGTGTAAGTGTATGAACCTGCAACCATATAATTTTAAGACTTTAAATTTTAATGTAAAGTTTAAACAGCACATCATATTTCTGAATTACCTGACTACTTAATATTTTCAGAGCTATTTAAAGGGATAGTTCACCTAAAAATGAAAATTCTGTCATTAATTTCTCACCCTCATGTCGTTCCAAACCCGTAACAACTTTGTTCATCTTCAGTACACAAATTAAGATATTTTTGATGAAATCCAAGAACTTTCTGACAACTGACACAGTCAAGGCCCAGAAACGCAGTAAGGACATCGGTAAAATAGTCCATGTGACATCAGTAGTTCAACTGTAATTTTGTGCTACGAGAATGCTTTTTGTGTACAAAGAAAACAAAACAAAAAAAAGACTTTATTCAACAATTTCTTTTCTGGGACAGTCTGCCGTGCTGTTGAAGCAGATCACGCATGCGCTGAGTCTTGTTTACGAGCAGAGGAGCACACGCATGCATTGTGGTACTCTCGGTTGAACCACTGATGTCACATGGACTGTTTTAACAATGTCCTTATTACCTTTTTGGGTCTTGATCGTTGTAGTTCCCTTGCTGCCAATGCAGGGTGAGAGAGCTCTCGATGTCATCAAAATATCTTAATTTGTGTTCCGAAGATGAACGAAGGTCTTACGGGTTTGGAACGACACGAGGGTAAGTAATGACAGTGTTTTCATTTTTTGGGTGAACTAACCATTTAAAGAATTTATTCACTAATTTCCCTTTTACATCATATAACATATATTTGCACATTAACTGGTTCATATGGCAGAAAACTTTTAGTAATAATAAAAATAATAGTTGACTTTAAAGAAACTGCTGAACCTGATGATTTTCTTCTCTTTAGGACGTGGAGTTTTCACCACTGCAGCTGTTTTCAGAGGTGATTTTGTTCTTGAATACAGAGGTGAACTTCTGAGTTCAGCGCAGAGTCTTGAGCGGACGAATCTCTACAGTGACAGCGAGAGTGTGTTCTTGTTTGATTTTCAGTGGCGTGGCAAATATTGGTGGTAAGTACAGAATTGTTGGATTGATGTAGTAGGAATGCTGGTGTTCTACACAGTTTGTTTGTGTGCTTTACCTGATGCACTCAGTTCAGTTCATGGATCTCTCTCCTAATGAGCTGATAATCTGAATCAGGTGTGGTAAAGGGGTCATATGATGCTATTTTAAAGATCATTGTTTTGTGTATTTGGTGTAAAAGAATATTTTGACATGCTTTAATGTTCAAAAAACACATTACGTTTCAAATACTGTACATTATTATTAGGGCTGCAGCAATTCGTCAACGTCATTGATTACGTCGATTATAAAAATACGTTGATTAGCATGGAATGTGTGTTCAAGCAGATGTTTTAATCTGCTGAATAAATAAAACATTTCAAGTCTCTCACCTGTAAGCAACTGCTGTCAGTCCCAAACAATAACTGTGAATGCAGCTATAATGTGCATTTCTATTGATTGTATCACTGCCCTTTCTCTTTCTTTCTTTCTTTCTTTCTTGTTATTATTTCTTTCTTGCTTCCTTGCTTTCTTTTTCTTTTTTATTAATTATTTATTATTATTTTTCTTTTTCTCTCTTTTCTTCTTATTTTTATTTATTGTTATTTTCTTTCTTTCATTTTTATTTTCTATTAATTATTTATTGTTGTTGTTTCTTTTTTCCCCTCTTTTCTTGTTATTATCTTTATTTATTTTTATTATTTTCTTTCTTTCTTCCTTTGTTGTTATTATTATTTACTTTTTGTAAAATATGAAAAAATGTTTTTTATTGATAATTTAACTAAAGAATTCATCAACTGATAAGAAAATAATAAATAGATTAATTAAAAAGTAATCGATAGATTAGTCGACTAATCAAAAATAAAAAAAATAATCGATAGATTAGTTGACAATAAAAATAATTGTTAGCTGTAGCCCTATTTATTATAGTTCCTCTATGCCCTGCCTCTCTCAAACACGTCGTTTTCTACAAAGCTCCTCTTTCCGACAAGTGCAGTCTGCTCTGATTGGCCAGCTGACACAGTGCACTGTGATTGGCCGAACACCACAAGCACGTGTTGGAAATGTAACGCCCCTTACCATAATCGCGAGTTTCAGCTTTCAAAGTAAATATAAAGACAGTTAATAATGTTCTTAGTTTTACCATCAGTTCAAGCCCGAAAGAGGAACAGAGTCGTGTGACAGACACCGTGATGATGCTCGTATGTATTTACAGTAACGTTACACAAGCTGTGGTTAAGACAGCTGACTCCACTGTGATGTGACTCTGTCTCTCTCTCTCTCACACACACACAAGACGTGTTACTCAACACGGTGCAAAACTCCGCATTTGAACAGTCAGTAGCAAATACTTAAACTAATAACAAAGCATACTTCCAGACGCTGATTCAGAAGCGCCAGATTGTCAGAGCAAAGTCGGAATTCACAAAACTGTCGTCCATAAAATGCGTTACACAAATTCAAACATTTGAGTTGTGCTGTTGGGCAATTCCACCAAAACCTGAAATATAAATTCTCATAAATTATATTTATAATTTTCCAATGTATTCCAATATATTTTTCTAAACCCCTTAAAATAGAGTCCAGACATCAGAAAATATCAGCCTATAGACCTGTTTTATATTTTAAATGAGGGAAAAACACATGCGTTACAGACGTGACCACAAATAACACGAGTTTCTGGGAGACATAATATTTTGTAAACTTTCTGCGAATTACAATGCACAAACCAGAAGCAAAAATATCTGCCGAATGGAGAAGGGTTGGCTATTTACTAGTGCTGTCAATCGATTAAAAAATTTAATCGCGTTAATCACAGTCATGGGCTGTGATTAATCATGATTAATCGCACATTTAAAATACTAGGATTTACCTGTAAATGTGTTGAAATGAAATGCATAACAAACTAGTTTAAGAAAACAGAACCTTTCACACTTCCGCCAGGTATGAGACATAATCCTTATTATTCTTTTATCATTATTCATTTCTTTTTATTCAGCCATTATCAGCCTTTATACTGACAATAAAACGTTTACCAAGCCACATCACTTCAATCCCAGTTTACATTTACCCAACTATTATCAAAAGTATTTCTAAATAAATACAACAAAACATTTTCTTGCGACCTTACGTGAAGTATTATGACAAAATGCATTATGAAGAAGAATTGGACCTGTTCTGCAGGTGCATTAGCGCTAACATTAGCATCATGCTTCAGTAGACAATTTATGAGATTAATAGTACACTTTTACTCAGAACTCACTTCAAACCTCCATCGAGTGTTTGTAATAACTTCCTTTTACGTTCACACGTCGAATTTGGTTGTTTACTGTTGTTAAAATATGCTCTTTATAGCCTTTTATATTGCTGCACAAATTAGCATTTCAAATGTACACATTCATCTCAAGAAAATCACATACAAACCATATCCTATCGTAATCGTGTGTTTATTATCTTGTATAATCTATAGTGGCTGTAGTCATGTTTATTTCTGCTGTGTTGTATGCTCTGGCTGAAACTCACGTTGTTTGTGATGTTACAACCGCCTCTCCGTTCTTAAATTGCCAGGGATACATTGCAACTATAATACACATTAGTAAAAGGATCTATTTTAATTTTCATTTGTCTATATACACTTTGGGCAGCCGCGGTACATTATAAAAATAGCCCAAAAAAAAACGCAACCCGCGGCTCTGTAATTTTTCCCGCGACTGTATTTTCAAAATAGCCCAATTGTGCCGCTACCCTGGCAACACTGGCTCGCTGTGCCCTCATCACACAATGATAGATAACCTTCTGCGCTGCGATGATGGGAAGAAGTTGGGGTCAAGCATTATCACATGATTAATTTGCGTTAAAAAAATATTAACGCGTTAAATTTAGATCAATCGCATGCATTAAAACGCATTAACGTTGACACCCCTACTATTTACAAAGCATAAAATATCAATTTTGTTTAAATTTTCATTTTGTGTTTCACAGGAAAAATCAATGTTACGGACGTGACATCTCTCCGTTACAGATGTGACCGTTCTGAAAGCGGAATTTATCCGACTATGAAAACGCCTATAAAAATGCTTTAAAAACTTTAACAGGGATGTCTAGTGGGTATTTAATAGAGGTGCCCCCCACTAAAGATTTTTCTAGTTAACTAGTAGTTCGTTTAAGCCATTAGGCTATTCAACTAATCACGCATTTATATTAAATCAATAGGCCTACTAATCCATAATGAGCTTCAATATGTTCCACGCTCAAGCACACTTATAAAGTTTGCCAAAAAAACACAGGCAAAAGTAGCCTAATGATTATTAATGTGTAGAAAAAGGAGACATTTTAATTATTTATTAATAAACTAATGTTTTCTTGTTGGTTGCAAGATGAAATTCACAGTGCTGACTCTCATCTCCACAGTAGCCTACTGACACGCCTTTAGAGAGAAATGCAACCTTCATATGTAATCAGGGAGTATTTAATTTCGTTTTTAATTGGTTCATTTAAAAGTAGACATTTCAAAATTTCTATAGATATATTTCTCTATGTGAGACACACGTGCTGAGTTTTGGTTCTTTTTGGAGATGCGCTCCACACAGAGATGGCAGAAAGCGCATCCTGTTTGTTTTTGAATTCAAAATAACGTTTTGTTGTTATTATGAATTTACATAAAATCAGTTTCTAATTGATTTTAAGTTGTTTCATTATCAGGAAAAAAAATGCAAGTTATCGCGTGGGTGCCTCCCTTTCATCCGCATTGATATTCCGCACAAACACTTGAACACGGGCTAAAAGCACATTTATAGCCTATAGGTTAATGCTAGAGTTTGGAATCCACATTAAAACAAATCCTCACCAGTCTACATCCGAGACAGGTGCAGTTATAATCTATAAATTGAAAGCTATTTGACATTTTAAAATGATCTAACTGACCAACGCTGCTCCAATTCGTTTATCATATTGTTGATCAAGATTAAACAGATGCCGCTGAAAAAATTAGTTTTAAAGACTTACTTATGCATTAAATAACTAAGATACAAAACGGGTTAAGTAAAATATTCTAAATATATAATACGCCTATTGTACAAATATTTACAAAATAGACTGCGAATTGACTGCAGATTCACGTTTTGCATCTGCAAAGTGAATCATTTTACTATGCAATGATACGAAATTAAACCAAACAAGATGTGTAAAAGGGAAAAAAAATTTAGACAAAAAAAAAAAAAAGAATAAATAAATGATAACCCCACAGCTTGTACACTAAACATGCAAAATCTTGCACTCTGCATGCAGCACAGATAGCGACAAGAGTTATTTGAAACACACAAAATGTTTAAACAAGATAATATTAACAATGAAAGACATTTAAAATATTTTTGGCGAGCTGTCATGCAGTCCGCCTGTGAATGCTTAGGGTATCTCCGCTAAGCTCTCGCTGAGAATGCAATTTCTAAAATGTTATTAGAATGAATGCATTTCTAAAATGTTATGATACGGTAAACCTGACACAGCAGTAGACCTTTATCAGTCATCAGCAACAAGGCAAACGTGCGTATGCATATAATTTAATATGAAGTGTCCCTAGACTACAATAGATTTACAATCCACAAACCAGAAGCAACAATATCTACCGAATGGAGAAGGGCTGGCAATTGTCGCAGTCATAAACTTGATTTAATACATCGCTTATGCATTAAATGATAAAGATACAAAGTTAAATATGCGGAATATACACTCACTGGCCACTTTATTTGGTACACTTGTTCAATTGCTTTGTAACACAAATTGCTAATCAGCCAATCACATGGCAGCAACTCAATGCATTTAGGCATCTAGATGTGGTGAAGATGACTTGCTGAAGTTCAAACCGAGCATCAGAATGGGGAAGAAAGGGGATTTAAGTGACTTTGAATGTGGAATGGTTGTTGGTGCCAGACGGGCTGGTCTGAGTATTTCAAAAACTGCTGATCTACTGGGATTTTCACGCACAACCATCTCTAGGGTTTACAGAGAATGGCCAGAAAAAGAGAAAATATCCAGTGAGCGGCAGTTGTGTGGACGAAAATGCCTTGTTGATGTCAGAGGTCAGAGGAGAATGGGCAGACTGGTTACAGATGATAGAAAGGCAACTGTAACTCAAATAACCACTCGTTACAACCAAGGTATGCAGAATAGCATCTCTGAACGCACAACACGTCGAACCCTGAAGCAGATGAGCTCCAGCAGCAGAAGACCACACCGGGTGCCGCTCCTGTCAGCTAAGAACAGGACACGGAGGCTACAATTCACACAGGCTCACCAAAATCGGACAATAGAAGATTGAAAAAGCGTTGCCTGGTCTGATGAGTCTCGATTTCTGCTGCGACATTCAGATGGTAGGGTCAGAATTTGGCGTAAAGAACATGAAAGCATGGATCCATCCTGCCTTGTCTCAACGGTTCAGGCTGGTGGTGGTGGTGTAATGGTGTGGGGGATATTTTCTTGGCACACTTTGGGCCCCTTAGTACCAATTGAGCATCGTTTAAACGCCACAGCCTACCTGAGTATTGTTGCTGACCATGTCCATCCCTTTATTACTACAGTGTACCCATCTTCTGATGGCTACTTCCAGCAGGATAATGCACCGTGTCACAAAGCTCAAATCATCTCAGACTGGTTTCTTGAACATGACAATGAGTTCACTTTACTCAAATGGCCTCCACAGTCACCAGATCTCAATCCAATAGAGCACCTTTGGGATGTGGTGGAACGGGAGATTCGCATCATGGATGTGCAGCCGACAAATCTGCAGCAACTGTGTGATGCTATCATGTCAATATGGACCAAAATCTCTGAGGATTGTTTCCAACACCTTGTTGAATCTATACCATGAAGAATTAAGGCAGTTCTGAAGGCAAAAGGGGGTCCAACCCGGTACTAGCAAGGTGTACCTAATAAAGTGGCCAGTGAGTGTATATTGTATATTTTTGTATAGTGTATAACATAGTGAATTATTTTTAACATGCAATGAGAATAAAAAATAAAACCAAACAAGATATGTAATGAAGAAAAAAATATTTAGACAGTTAAGAATGAATGATGTTACTCCACAGCACTCTTGCGCGTCTCACTCAGCAGCATGTGCGCTGAACACGCAAAATCTTGCCCTCTGCATGAATGCAGCGCAGATAGTGACAAGTTATTTGAAACACATAAAAGGTTTAAAGAAGATAATATTGACAATGAACATTGACATTTGAAAAAGTTTTGGCGGTTTGTCCTTCAGTCCGTCTGTGCATTTCTGACCCGCACAGCAAATGCAGTTTAAATCTCTGCAACGTTTTCGAATGCAATTTAAATGAATGCAATTTCTAAAATGTTAGAATGAATTAATTTCTAAAATGTTATGACACGGCAAGCCTGAAACAGATCAGTATAGACCTACACAGTAGACTATCAGTCATCAGCAATGAGGTAAACATGCGTGCCAGTATGCATAAAATTTAATATGAAATGTCCATAACGGTCACGTCCGTAACGCATTATATGGTTGATAAGAGCAAAGAATAGAGATGAGCTGTTGATCATAATTAGCATGGCCATGAGTTGGCTTTGTACAGAAAGTTTCAAGTTAATTGCATTAATTATATGATATAAACTTAATCTTTAAAATGTTACGGACGTGACACAGCACTGAAGCGTCCTAACCTCTTAAATCTAGCCCTTATAAATCCAAAAATCATCTCTGTTTAGACAACGTGAGTTAATTTACTTTTCAGACAGGCCTCCATTCTACAAAATACTTACTGTTGACACAAATGAAAAAATGGGCAGTCTTTGATATCTCATTTGAAAACATGAAATACAGTCGAATGAAAATGTAATTTTACTTTAGGTGCACCCTTCATATATAGTGGATAAACAGCGATTTCCTTCAAATTTATATTAAAGCATGTTAATGCAGTAAAATACAGACCTAAATGCACAAGTTAAACAGGGTTTTATTCTTTTGGTAAAAACTTTATTTATTCATGGTAAGGATGACTTTTGCATGAAATTGCCCTGTTCTGTTGTAATGATTCCCAACTGCATCTACTTTCGGAAGGCCAAATAAAGTGCTTAGCTTTCGCACAGAAACACACAGCGTCTCCCTGACATGGCTGCATCAACACTACTGCGGTTACTGAAACCACGCCTTCTTTCTTTGCGTGAACATTTGGGCTGCATTTTGCAAATATTACCACATCGTGACGTAGACGTGTGGGCATGTTTGAACGAGCCGTTTTAGCCCGGTCTGGATCAGCCTTCTCTTTTAGATAGAATAAATCCTTTTGTGGGAGACTTTGAGCTTTGTAACTCTGCAGATCTTATACATACACAAACAGCTACATATCACACTAAAGAAAAGAAAAAATAGAAATCGCATCATATGACCCCTTTAAAAAAGGAGACATATAAAATGTGCAGAGCGATGGATCACCAGGCCTGGAGTTAAGAACCACTTATCCACCTTTTTCTTCAACACAGATGTAAGCCTATGGGTGAGACTTCTGGTTCATTAGCCGCTATAGGTAAATAACGAGGAGAATAACAACATGCGGTAAATGGTAAAACCGTTTGCACCACAAACCAGTGTGTTCATAATTAAGATTATACATTTAAATAATATGACACACCAATTTTCGATATCAAGCAGCAAAATGAACTGTTTTGTACTGCTAAAAATAGCTGGACGCAGATGAGACCGGAAGCTAGACCCATAGAATTTACAAATGGCCACGCGCATTTTTACGGCAAGAAAAAGTTTGATAAAGATGGCCTAACAGACAAGAAAAAAACAACAGTCTTTAGGGTAGAAACGACACATTGACTTAATCGATTACACTGACCATAAAAATAAGTCTATTTGCATGGAATGCACAATGTACTCACAGAGACATTATTTGCTTTTATCTGAAGATCCGCCAGAGCTGCTGTGGGTGAGGTGTGTGGTTCAAACAAACGCTCTCCACTCAGTTATGCCGAGTTCACACTGCACGATTTTAGCCCTGTTTTTCAGTCGCAGACAGGTTTTGTGAAATTGCCGACAAATGCCTGAAATCGGAGGCAAATCAGTGCTCGTTCACACGAGTGACAATCACACAGGGTGAATTATCAAAGATGCGATCTGAGAGAATCGCCGACACGTGGCAACACCCTTGAAATATGTCATGCTAAATATCTGGTCCTGTCAGCGATTCAGAATCCTGCTGTGTGAAATGAGTTCTGACTGAAAAACACATCTACGATGACCTACAGGGCAACGAGGTTCGGGGAGGAGTTATATGAAACGTAGTTTGCAGACCAGTGTTGCCAAGTCCGCGGTTGTCGCCGGTTGTTTTTCATATTTGCAGGTTGAAGCGACCCCAATAACGTGACATTTAACCCCTGGAATGTGAATTGTACCAGGAGAACCCCGCAAAAAAAAATGTGTACTTTTACCGCCCCTTTGAAAACAACAGTGATGCGACGTCTTTGAAAATCGTGCAGTGTGAACTCGGCATTACAAAGCATTTAAAGTTGTTGTAGGCTCTGTAAAAATATGACTGATGAACTTGTGCTTCAATTCGACTAATTCATGTAATAATACACTTTTAATTGAGAAAAAAAACTCCCAGTGTTATGGACATCGCCATCTTTGATACATCACTACGGTTACCTTAACGATTGTATTCTTATTTTCATAGTCAACATAATCGAGCAAGTGAATGGATAGTTTCAGCCCTATGTGTCGTACATATATAAAATTCAAATATTGTCTTATGCTTAGTGGTATTTTTATGTATTTATAGCATGGATGCATCTAAAGAAGACAGGTCCTTGGGAAGACTTGTAAATGATGAGCACAAAAATCCTACTTGCAAAATGAGGACCGTTGAAGTAAACGGAAAACCTCACCTGTGTCTCTTCGCTGTACGAGATATTCTACCAGGGGAAGAAATCACTTACAATTATGGAGACTCAGACTGGCCGTGGCGAGTCAAGGTACTTTCAAGATTGCTAAAAATCTTTATTAATAATTCATGATTACCCTTTACTCTCATTCTATTTAGTTACTAAGTTTTTTATATTTTTCAAGTCTTTGAATCAAGCATCAGAAGAATCCACTGATAAAAAGTTAGCCAGCAGTTTGGGTCCGCAGAAATCGGCAAGTCCATTTAAAACCTCTTTATCAATATTCTGTATTCTTGACTTTCTGAACATAAGGATACTGACGTGTGTGAGTACAGAGTCTGGGTTTTGTCAGAAGGAAAGGAGTGATAAATAAAGTTACTGTAGGACAGCTAGAGGAATGAACCTGTACTAGTTTTTCTATCTTTTAAAAATATTTCTGATTTTGATATTCACTGATTTCTTTTTTGGCATTCAGTCCCATCACGCTGCTTCTGTTTCCTCACCTGACTTGGACAAGGAGAACAGCAATGGTCCACATAAGAAAGCTGAGCCAGAACAGTCAGACAAAGCAAGAACATCAGGAAATAAACAGGTAACCATCTCAAGCATGCAGCAACTACCTATTAATGTAGCTCTCTGGAAGCGCACTGCACTCGCAACGAAATGGATACGTTTATAATCTAATTCATAAATATCAAACGTTTTTGACATCATTTATGGAATACACTCGTTTCACATTGAGTTCACAGTTTTAACGGTCATCTTTGCTTTAATTTATTTTCAAGATCTGAGGAAAATTATCTGTTGTTGCTTTCAGTATGGCTATAAGGAAGCACAAAATGATAAACTCATATTAGACACGTTTAACTTTGAATAAAGCACATAATCACCTGAGATTATCTACTGTCATATAGTTTGTATGTTGTTGTTCCAGCTGCAATGTCACAGAAATAGAAACCGTTTCTAAATTAGAAATTTTGTGTGTCGCCGTCATGGCTAGTTAGGACAAAAACTCAGATTAACATGAAAAAGATACCTTTTATCGCATGTCGCGGTGTCGCGTGTAGTTAGGACACGGTGTTAAGCTAAATAACTCCTTATATGTCTACAGAAGCTGTCTCAGTCAAGATTCTTGAAAGAAATTCAAAAGGAGCACAATAAGACCGCCAAACAGCCATCACAGAAAGATTGCTTGGTGAGTAAAATGTGAAATGGTCATATCACTACTGCAGGGGTAGGCAACATCGGTCCTGGAGTGCCGCTGTCCTACAGAGTTTAGCTTCACCCCAAATCAAACACATGCTCTTTATCATCACAAGGGCTACGGGCAGGTGAGGTTTTTTCAGGGTTGGACCTAAACTCTGCAGGAAATTAGCACTCCAGGGCCGACGGTGCCTGTCCCTGAACTACTGTATGATTTACTCCTAAGTCCATTAACAGTTAATTATTTTATTATTAATTTATATTATATTTGCTTGGTGCTTTTGCTTTGAGTTCTTATATTTTTATTCCAATTATATTTTTAAGCTCTCACAGTCATCTTCTGTCGCATCTACCACCGATACAACCTCTTTATCAGCACCCTGTGCTGTGTCCACTTCTGTAGTTGCCCTGATCTATGTCTGTTTTTTTTGGTTTTGTGGTCGTTGTTCATGAGTGCCTTGTTGGTCCAGAGCAGCCCGCTGTTCATTCTTTGGTTTTCCAGCATCTTCTGGATATTTGACCCCTTTCTAACAGTAACTGTATGGTTTTGAGATCTATCTTTCACACTGAGGACAACTGAGGGACTCATACACAACTATTACAAAAGGTGAAAACATTACCGTTGCTCCAGAAGGACACACAATGCTTTAAAAGCAAGAGGGTGTAAACTTTGAGTAGGATGATGATGATGATGTGTAAGTTTTTCTTTAAAAAAAAAGAAAAAGAAAACTTTTTTTTCCATTTAGTAGTGCACTTCAGAATCTACATAAATACTTACGTTTCCAATTAACTGTACTTACATGTACAGTTTACCCTGATTATCCAAATTAAAAAGTTTACAGCCCCTGCCCCCCTTCTAGAGTATTGTTAAAAGTTTTCCTCAGTTGTCCTCAGTGTGAAAGATAGATGACAAAGTCATACAGTTACTGTTGGAAAGGGTCAAATATGCTGAAGATGTTGGAAAACCAGCGGGCTGCTCTGGACCAACAAGGCACTCATGAACAACGACCACAAAACCAAAAAAAAAACAGACATAGATCATGAGGGTATTCAAGGTTCAAGGATATGTAAACATATGAATGTGGTCATTTTTATAAATTCAATTATTTTGTCTTGTGGAGAATACATAAACATCTGTAATGTGAAATTCAAGACAGTACTAAATAAAAGAAATAACCTTTTTTCATGATCCCTCTTATATTGTTAAAATTATTAATATTTTGCATATTCTGAAATGGGTATGTAAACTTATTAGCACAACTGTATATGCAGTTTAATTTTTAACATTTATATATTAAACTGACCCATAAGGTTCAGCATATAAAATATTTGACATACTTGCTTTATTAAATTGACTGGTAGATTACTAAGATGCCTCATGTAACATTAATTAACTACGTTAAAAACTTTAGAAATACATTTAGCTATTGTGTTACTGTGAAAGTAATTGGAATTAATTAATTAATTTTTAATATTTATAAATAAATGTTTATTTATTTTTATTTATAATTATTTATAACTTTATTTATTTTGTAGGTTCTTCCAATACTTCAAAGCGGAAATGGGAAAATGCAGAGGTACAAGCAGTAGAACGACAAATGATAACCTTTATCAACACATGCAGAGTTCCTGGTAAGAAAGACTGTGAGCAATGCATACAAGCAGAACCAGCACTAAAGGAGCGGACATGGACAGGTGTTAAAAATTATGTCAGAAACAGGATCACTACTCTGAAAAAAAAGGGTGGTTTGTAGGGGTGTGTATGTAAAGGGGAAGAAGGAGGGAGGAGTGAACGTAAAGGGGAAGAAGGAAGGAGGAGTGAACGTAAAGGGGATGAAAGGGAGGAGTGAACAAAAGGGATGAAAGAGGGGAGCGTGAACAAAGGGGAAGGAAGGAAGGAGGAGTGAATGTAAAGGGGAAGAAAGAGGTAGGAGTGAGTGTGAATGAATGTAAAGGGAAAGTTCTTAAAATGTTACATGGATTGTCATTATAAACTTGATTATTTTCATTGTTCTGTTTTTACAAAGTTGGAGTATCATTTTAATCTTTTTAGTAAGTCGTAAACTATCTGTAATTTGCATGTCCACAACAATGTTTGAATAACATTAATTTCCTCAGTAAGTGGAGTCAATGTAAAGGGGAAAGTTTGTGTAATGTTACATGGTGTGTCATTATAAACCTTTTTTTTTTTCATTTCTTTTATTAGTTATAATATGCACTTTGACCACAATGTTTTATACTGTTCATATCTTTAACAAGTGGTATTATTAAAAGAAAGTTGTTGTAATAATGCATACATTTGATGGACTGAGTTTCCATGTTAATATTTTCTGTTATGTTTATGTTGGATTTTCATTCATCAATTTAAAAATGACAACTTGGTACAATACTGAGTGGAGTGATTTTTGTTGTTGTTCTTAATCCAATCTCATGATTATAGAGTTTGTGTATACAGGAGTCCCCAAAATGTCACTTAAGCGGAGTTTGTGTATCCCAGAGTCCCCAAAGTATAATTTAAGCAGAGTTTGTGTATCCTGAAAGTCCCTAAAATTTAAGCAGAGTATGTGTATCCCGAAGTCCCCAAAGTGTCACTTAAGCGGAGTTTGTGTATCCCGGAGTCCCCAAAGTGTCACTTAAGCGGAGTTTGTGTATCCCGAAGTCCCCAAAGTGTCACTTAAGCGGAGTTTGTGTGTCTCGGAGTCCCCAAAGTGTCACTTAATAGGAGTTTGTGTATCCCGGAGTCCCCAAAATGTCACTTAAGCGGAGTTTGTGTATCCCGAAGTCCCCAAAGTGTCACTTAAGCGGAGTTTGTGTGTCTCGGAGTCCCCAAAGTGTCACTTAATAGGAGTTTGTGTATCCCGGAGTCCCCAAAGTGTCACTTAAGCGGAGTTTGTGTATCCCAAAGTCCCCAAAGTGTCACTTAAGCGGAGTTTGTGTGTCTCGGAGTCCCCAAAGTGTCACTTAATAGGAGTTTGTGTATCCCGGAGTCCCCAAAGTGTCACTTAAGCGGAGTTTGTGTATCCCAAAGTCCCCAAAGTGTCACTTAAGCGGAGTTTGTGTATCTCAGAGTCCCCAAAGTGTCACTTAAGCGGAGTTTGTGTATCTCGGAGTCCCCAAAGTGTCACTTAAGCAGAGTTTGTGTATCTCAGTCCCCAAAGTGTCACATAAGTGGAGTTTGCGTATCTTGGAGTCCCCAAAGTGTCACTTAAGCGGAGTTTGTGTATCTCGGAGTTTGTGTTTCTGTTGTATTCCGAAACAGTTTTTTAATGGAGACACATCAAGTCATTGATAATTCCTATAGAGCTCTTCACAATGTTTATGTTTTTACAGAAAATCATGTCTTAATGTCTCTGAGCCTTCAGTCAGCAGCAAAAGGAAACTGCTGAGATTAAACCTCCTCAAGATACTAAATTAACTAGAAGGATGCAGGTAGTGGTCAGTGAATTGTCCTCTGTCATGCAGACACCTGATTTCAAGTTACTAGTCAGAAAAATGTAGGTTATCTATTTTCAATTATCTTAAAAAAACTAACTCGTGTATTATGCCTTTATCTCTGCACTAGCTTGTTTTCTAGACAATATTGACACTATGGCCCGGTTTCACAGACAGGGTTTAGACTAAGTCAGGATTAGGCCATAGTTCAATTAGGTCATTTAAGTAATTTCTACAAACCTGCTTGGAAAAAAAAAACAAAACAAAACAAAAAAAACATTACTAGTGTGCATCTTGAAACAAAACAAAGGCACTGATATATTTTAAAATCAGTCAGTGCAAGTTTCTTTCAGCTGAAACAGATCAGACTTAAATTTTAGTCTAGGACTAGGCTTAAGCCTTGTCTGTGAAACTGGGGGTATGAGTTGCAATTCTATTTCTGCTCGTTAGGATGACTCATTGGTAGCACAACCACAAAGTCCTAAAAGTATAGCTTAACCAGAGTTTGTGTATCACCAAAGTCCTTAAATTGTGGCTTGATCAGAGTTTGTGTATGTCCCCAAAAGTGACATAAAAAATACTTGTCCCTAAAGTGAAGGTAAAATGTCAGGTCTTTAAAGAAGGCTTTTATTGAGAATATCAACTGATAAGTGTAAAGAGAGCTTCTCCTGTATCTCAGTCATATATTTCTTTTGTCTCTAGACCCTTTAGAAAGAGGTGTACCCAAAGGTAGGGTGTTCAGTCATACGTCCTCATTTTGTAGTTAAGTAGGTATGCGTGTGTGCGTGTGTGTGTGTGTGTATATATAACTGGTATTTACAGACTTTTTTATTTTGACATTAATTTTTGACATGAATGTTTAAAAATACTAAAAATTATATGTGTGCGTGTGTGTGTGTGTGTATGTGTGTGTGTGTGTGTGTGTGTGTGTGTGTGTGTGTGTGTGTGTGTGTGTGTGTGAGAATGTATACAAACATTTTTTCTAATTTCCGGAAGATCTCAGTGTTACTTCACTGTAAGAAAAAAAAAAAAAAAGAAGTTGTAAGATTACTAGAGTATGTTTTACAAGAACAATACTTCAATATTTCACATTTAATTCAATGTGTTACTTTCTATTTCTTTGTAATCTGTGAAATTTATTAGTATTTTCTGAGTGAAAATTGTTTCTACACCAATTATTTTCCAATGTACATATTTCATATGTAGAGTTTCAGTACTGTTTCAAAAACAAGTAGTGTTGAATTGACAGCCAGAAATTTAAGTCCACTACAATCAATATTAGACAGAGGTTAAACCTGTCCTTTCACTCTCCAACTGTTGGGATGAAAAAAAAAAAAAAAGATTTCAGAGTTTTAGGTCCTGTTTTTTACTCTATCTATAGAAAGTGCCATATGTCCTTTTAGCCCTCAGGGAGAATATACAGCTCGATTACGGTGCAGACTAGGATAGCTGCATTGATTTTTGTCCTCTGCTCACCGTCTAATCAGTTTTATAAAGTTATAGTTGTTCCACAGTTTTAATTAGGTGTCATCAAAGGTCAAGCTTCAGGGCTTCTCCTCTGTACATTTCAACCCAAAAATTCATAATTTCCTCTTCTTTACTTGACTCCCAGTCATAACCTTTGAGCTCTGTGATTTCAGTTGAGCGGTTGAGTTCAGTCTTAGCTCATTTTTCATATACTAAGTATAATAAAAGTTCTGAGATTACATTTAACAGCACAAGAGCTTCAAAGGGAATTCATTGTGTGGTTTGGTTTGGGGCTGTTTAATTTGCAGCCATTTTAATCTACACTATCATGTCCACTACTCTATGAATATTACATTCTGGACCCTTGAAACAGATCTTATCATCAAAGTCTGTTGGCTTTTTAATACTGGATGAAAATTAAATAAATGACAATTCATTTTTCCCCTAAAATATGCTTTAGAAAAACTGGAAACCACATATTACATATGAAATGCAATAAATACTTAGTGTATAAGGGCCTGTTTTACTAAACAGGGCAAATTAGCACGAGAGCGCAATTCCAAAACTGCTCCGGTGAGCATGGAAATTTCTACGGGTGATATACTAACAACGAGCAAATTAAAGAACACAGACATAACATCTCATTTACATATTGACCAACGCAATATACCAAGTGCAGAGCAAATTAGCGTAGTCCCAAATAAAGAATAAAGAAATAAAGAAGCCACAGTATATTGAAAAGAACTGGAGGCCAAAAAATGAAGGGTTGCAAGAAGTTTTGATAAACCTGGTATTGCGTGACTCCTAGTTGAGGGTTCCAAGTCGTCTTTTATTTCCTGAAGAAAATTTAAAATAACATGTCTTGGCAAACGATATGTTCAGATAATGTGTTCTTCTAGCATTCCAAATAAATTACTATGTGTGGAAAAAATCCTCTCCCTTCTGCCACGTGCACTCTGTCCTCTGCGGCACCTCCTCCTAGCAACAATAATAGTTTCAAGCGCAAAATAGTTTAAGACATGCTTTTTTGGGCCGTTAAATAATGGCGCAAATACCAGTAATTTGACGAGCGTAAACGTTAGTAAACCTCGTTGCTTGATTCATTTGAATACTCTCCTCCCATAAATTTTGTGTCTGAAAGAGAAACTCCTACAAATGCAAATTCAATTAGGTCGGGTCCAAAAATAATAATCCCGTCAGTACTATTTTAACGACAAAAGACGGTTTGTGCTGGTGCAAGCTGTTAGTAAAAACTGGCCCTAAGAGTGTAAATTAGAAAGTCAAAGCTGAAACAATGATCAGTGTCTATTATTTTGTCTCGACAGAAAATCTGACAGTTTTAACAAAATAAATATCTATTTTGCAAATCATAAAAATAATAAAATGCATGAGCCATTTGGTTTTTCTGGTGTTACCAACTAAATGACCTACTTAAAATGGGGGAAATTATCTATAAATCCAAAATAAAAATCTGATGAATGTTGACATATTTTGTGACAGAAAACAGTAATTTAAAACAGTTTATGGAACATTGGTGATTTTATTATATTGCTGTTGCCATCATTTTCTAAAACCAAATATACCATGAAGGGCTATGGTTACAGTGATTTTACCATAGTTAAGGGTATTTTAGGTAATCCGCTTCAAGCCAAGGTAAACTTCTACCTCAAGAACTCCAAAGTAAGGGTGAGATCTATTGAGAGATTTTGCTGTGTAAAGATTCCTTTTCTCTGTTATGTATTTCCAAAAAGTAATGTTGTTCATTTGAGCGTTTCAAAATGTCCACAATTGAACAGGAGAGTTGAAGTGTTCAGTGATGAATTAAGCTGATCTTCCTAGAAACATTTGTGGCACAGACCAATCATTTCCCCTCTCAGAACTTAAAGAAGCAATTCGAAATGTAATTTTGTCCGGTAAACAGCTCCTTTAAGCTTACACAAGCCATGATGCTGTGTTAAAGATCAATGGTGGTGAGGATTCAAACAACTGAAGTGAGTCATTTTGTTGAGAAAACATCAAAAGTAAGTTTAAGACAAACTTATCTGCGCATCTCAGGTTTATTAACTAACCCAAACCCTTAGGCAGAGTTTAAGAGGTTCCTTCAGGCAAATTGTTTTGTTGTTTAAGCATGTGAATATAACAAGCTAAATTGTTGCTTTTTTTATTATTCATAATGTTGTGGATAGCATGGTGTAGTTGGGACTAAACGTAAGCGATATGAACAAATCTAAGCAAATCCATTCAAGCATTTCACTAAAGTAACTATGTATACATTCTCATGTTATTATGCAGAGCTTCAGATTTACATTTTTACACCAGTAGAACATTTACTATCAGAACTTTATCTAGAATTTAGAAAGTTTTTTCCCACCAGATCATCACGTATCATCACATACTGTATGTTCTATATCGCTCACATTAACACACCCCTCCTGGTGTGCGACTTCATTTTGAAGTAATATGCAGCTTTTCAGCTGCTTCTGGAATTAAAAATAGATAAATGCTTAATACTAATGAGAAACTCAACACTGTTTGTATCAAAAATATGAGAAATATCAATCACAGTAATCTGACATAATCGTCTAGCCTCTACAGGCAAACGTCCGACACAACTGAAACGAAAGCAGCATGTGTGGGCTATGATGATATCACACACAAAACTCAACAAACTTCTGTTTGTCCATGGAAGCCATCCAATAAATGATCTTAACATTGTAGATTCACCCCTGTGGGATTCTCTTAAAATCTGGTGTTTTCTTCCCATGCATCTTAATAGGTCTCTTGGGTGTGTGACAGTCATGTTGCACAAACAGCGATGTCTTATGTCGCTATACTGCTGGAAAACAGTAGGAGAGAGAGGTGGGGGTGTAATTGAAGTTTCATTGCTGTTTTCCTTCTCAAGTTTTCGCTGTTGCTCTTTTTGTGTGCCAGTTTGTTTGTTTGCTCTTTCACAATCACTGCGATTTGCATTTTGCATCGCATGTTGCTCCAGCTCAAAGCAGATCAACATGGAAATTTCCAAAATGAGGCAATGCAGGTTAGACTTAACCTAAACCATTCTTATAAAATCCGTATTTAGAGCAGGATTTGATTTGTCAGCACTGAACAAAACTACACTAACCTAGACCTACTCCAGTTGAGCAGAAAATGTTTTAATAAAATGTGCAAGTGTTTGTTCACTATGCTAAGTAAGGAAGTAAGATTGCGAAAAACTTGATGAAACATAGCATGAAAACATCATATTTAGCTATCTCTCATGTTGCATGCAACCCTGTTTGTCACATTTTCCCCTCATAAGGAAACATTCCTTAAAATTGTGATGCTCAGGAAGTGACATCATTTGGTAAATAATCTCATTCCAGTTTCTTAATTTCTAAACAACCGTTCAACCCTGTTACCAAAGTTATTGCAACTGAAATATATGGTTGTCAATAACTACAACATTTGGTCTCAAAATACTGTAACTTTACAGTATTTATATAACTTAACTTTAGTGCGGTACTCATCTACTAGTTGCTGAGCTTATCTTTAAACACCATTTTGATATTACAAAAAAAAAAAAAAAAGATAAAACATGGTGGTGAGCTTGTCCACTATGTTATGGACAAAATATATGGATTGACAGGTAACATAGTTGACAAATTTCACCATTTTGACTTATAATTTCAATGCCAGGGCTTGTCTGGCCAACAAATGTTACTTTCTTCATCAGTTTAAACCTCAAGTTTTAATATTTATTTACATGGAGTCATAAAAATATAACTATAACAATGCACCCAACACTGTAGACAAACAATTCATCTATTCCTTTATAATAGGTCATTAAAGAGCAAAAATAGAAAAAAAATAGGAGGACTATAATGTTTAAAATAACCGCCATAACTAATTTTTTTTGTTTTCCAAGGGGTGTTCTTGTCACGTACAAAACAAAGAAAAATGCATTGACACTCAGAACTGACTCGTAAGATCAGGAATTACTCTGTGCAAATTGTGCTCAGTACTAATATTAGATGTGTTTGTACCTTTAACTGATTTGCATAATTCAATTTAGCAAACGTCGTGCTAAAACATGCTAATAAACAACCTTATCAGTCTTTTCCAATTCGTTCTCACCTGAGTCCATAAATATACGCAGGTCAACAGCCTTCAGTCTTACAGTGCCTTTCTGCAGTTCCAACATAACATGCACAAACCTGAACATTCTGCATTTTTAACGTGTGGTACATTAACCCATTTCATTAAAGGCCTCTATGCCATGCATATGTAATCCTAATAGATGCCCTGCCTTTAAAAACAGAGCTATAAGGAAGTCCTCTCCTCTCAGCTAATGAGGGCACCACTTAAAGTGGAGGATGCAGAATGTTTGCAGGGGAAATTTTCAAAACGAGCTGCAGAAAGGCTGTTTGAGTTTTTAAAAGAGCCAAAGTGGGGCATTCATAGCCAGGCCAATGTTTGTGTGTGTGTGTGTGTGTGTGTGTTAGCCATACAATATAAGACAGTACATTAAATGAGCCTCTGGTTAGTCAGAGGCAGAGAGTTATCAGTAGCCCATTAACCACAGGATCCTGCGAGAAGGAGAGGGAGAGTGGAGGAAAGCTGCTGGTTTGTCTGAGGTAGAGGACAGAAACAGCCCATTAGTCAGCTTTGGAAGATGGAGGCTGCTCTGATCACTTCTCCTCAAGGTTATTTTGCTCCTTGTGGACAGAGATGAGAGAGAGTGAGCGAGAGAGAGAGAGGGAGGGAGGGAGGGAGAGGAGGAGGGAGACATTTTGCTGTGCCGCACTGGACAGTCACTCAAGCTGCATCAGAGAGTCTGAGAGTGCAGATGCTCAGGATAACTCTGCGTTATGGCTGCAGTATTTTGGGCTGAAAACA
This sequence comes from Spinibarbus caldwelli, assembly GCA_039654775.1. Taxonomy (NCBI): domain Eukaryota; kingdom Metazoa; phylum Chordata; class Actinopteri; order Cypriniformes; family Cyprinidae; genus Spinibarbus; species Spinibarbus caldwelli. The sequence continues at coordinate 4,995,037 of CM077237.1, forward strand.
CAAAGATGTTTGGGGTTCAGCCTGTGTGTGTGTGATGTGCTCTAAAAGGAATTCTGAAAAGGATAGATCAGCCAAAATGACAAATCTCTCATCATGCACTCACCCTCATGTCATTCCAAACTCTTATGAGTTTCTTTCTTCTGCAGAACACAAAAGCAGACATTTTTAAAAATTCCCAGAACTACCACAAAAGTAGACTGTATGACTTGTGCACTATATTCCAGGTCTTATGACGAACTGTTTTCAAAAGCTCTCCTTGAGAGTTTGTGAGAGAAGTAGCAATGTGATTCAAGAACAAACTCTTTTTAATTAATCAGTTGAATGTCTGAATGATTCAACTTACATTTCACGCTCACATAGGCTTGACAAGACTTGGATTACAGAATATGTTGTATGAACTGCCTTTTTCATTCATTATATCACTTTTGAAGCTTGAAGCATTGGTCTCCAGCATGAGGGCCTTCAGATTGTATTCATATACTATGCATACAGTAAGACTTTTTAAATGTTTTTAAAATAAATCTCTTCTGCTCACAAAGGCTGTGTTTATTAGATCAAAAATACAGTAAAACAGTAAAGTGGGAAATATTATTACAATTTACAATAGCTGTTTTCTGACATATTTTAAATTACAATGTATTGCTGTGATGACGAAACTGAATTTTCAGCATCATTATTCTTCAGTGTCACATGATCTTTCAGAAATCATTGTATTATGCTGATTTGCTGCTCAAGAAACATTTCTTATTATCAATGGTGAAAACAGCTGTGCTGCTTAATATTTTTTTAAAGAAACCATGATTCCGCCCCCTTTAATAAATCATCTAGTATCAAACATTAGCACAAAGCTAGGCCTAAAAAAGAAACTGTAGAGCTCATTGGAAATTGCAGACCTACATCTCAGTCAAACTCTGACAGCACTGAATCAGTATCACAGTAATTTATCACATCTAATAACCAGACATCTGAATGCAGCACATAATTAATAGAAAAGTTCTACCACAGTCATGAGCTGTAACATGCAAAACAAATGAAAGTTTATCTATCTTCTTGAAACTTGAAATAAAATTATATGAATACATCATACTGATAAATGGATATGCACTTTAAGAAAAGTCCGTAAAAATAGGGCACAATGTACTGTGTAATCATCTGTACTGAATTTTCATAAGTGTTTTACTCGTATTTTGAATTACCCATTGCATTGTGATGTGTTTTAGAGTTAAAGGAAATGTCCATAAACGTAACGCATAATTGTCACGCCCCTGGACAGTTTTGTTGTGGTTTTTGCTCCCCATGTGTTCCATGTGTTCCCCCAGTTTCTCCCCAGTCTGATTGTGTTAATTTGCTCCAGGTGTGGCTTGTTTTCCCCTGATTTCCTTGTCTTTAAAAGCCCCAGTCCATTCAGTTTGTGTTTGTCAGGTCTACTTGTTGGATGTCCTGTGTTTCCTGTGTTCCTGTGATGGATTTTCAGTATTAAAGACTGTTCAACATTTCTCCACATCTCTCTCTCGTTCCTCCCAACGAATCGTGACAGAAGATCAGACCAAAAACAGTAACCTCCGCGTTTTACCCTCCGGGCTGACATTCCTCCTCTCCTCTCTCCTTCGTCCTGGCTGGTCCCGTCCAGCCCTCCTTCGTCTCCGCTGGTCCCAGCCAGCTCTGCGCCTCCAGAGCGCCTTCCAGTGCCCACTCCCCGAATGCATCCTCCAGAGCCCGCACCTCCTGAGCGCCCGCCTCCAGAGCCCGCTCCTCGAAAGCGCCCTCCCAAGTTTAGCCCGGAGGCTCACAAATGCCCGCCCTCCCATCCTCTCCTGCCTCCTCCACCGCTGTTGTCTGGCAGCCCCTCCGCTCGCCCTCAGCCCACCATCAATGCGGTGCGAGCCCCACGGGACTGCCATCCTCCAGCGTCGTCGGGGCTGGAGTATCCCTCACCTCCGCCTCCAGCCTCCTTGGCCTGGACTCCGCCTCGGCCCGTGCAACCAGCGGCTTCACCTCGGCTCCTAGCTCCCTCGCCTCCACTGTCACCCGTCGATCCTCCAGCTCCACCGGGCTCCCTCGTCCCTCCAGCTCTGCCTTGGTCGGGCGTCGTCCCACCATCGCCTCAGGACTCCGCTCCAACGGCTGGACCTCGTCACTTCGTCCCACCAGCTCCGTTGGGCTCCTTCCTCCCGTCAGCTCCACCTTGGTCCTCAGTCGCTCCTGCTCCGACGCGGATCTCCGGAGCTCCGTCTCTGCCTCGGTCGCCAGAGCCCTCAGCTCCACCCTGGCCCTCCGTATCCTCAGCATCCCCCTGGCTCGTTGGCTCTCCGTCTCCACCTCGGGCTCCTCCACCACCTGCTCCGCCTCCGTTGGTCGGCCCCCTGGAGTCGGTGGCCATTCCTCCTCCATGGCTCCTCCCTCCGTCGGCTCCACCGTGGGCCATCATCATGGCTGTGGCCTGGGTCCTGCCAGGCTCCTCCTGCTCCGGGTCCCTCCTGTCTCCTCCCTGGCTCCTTCCTCCTTCGTCGCCTCCCTGGTCTCTGTCTGCCGGCCCCCTCCCGGTTGTCCGTCCTCCTCCTGAGCCTCCGCCATTGTTCCCACCCGTTTCTTCCCCCCCTCCCCCGTTGTTCCACGGTGCGAGGACACACCTTCCGGGAGGGGGGAGTAATGTCACGCCCCTGGACTGTTTTGTTGTGGTTTTTGCTCCCCATGTGTTCCCTGTGACCCAGTTTCTCCCCAGTCTATTGTGTTAATTTGCTCCAGGTGTGTTTTATTTTCCCCTGATTTCCTTGTCTTTAAAAGCCCCAGTCCATTCAGTTTGTGTTTGTCGGGTCTACTTGTTGGATGTCGTGTGTTTCCTGTGTTCCTGTGATGGATTTTCCCCTGTGATTCCAGTATTAAAGACTGTTCAACGTTTCTCCACGTCTCTCTCTCATTCCTCCCAACGAATTGTGACAATGTCCTGACAGACAATTAACGGTAACTTTTTTTTTTTTTTTTTTTTTTTTTTTTCTTATAGTGTGACTGTTTTTTCAATATAATGACTTTCATGGTATAATCATGAATAGCGAAATGTCTGGTTAACACTGTCCTGTTGTGTAAAATGCTATAATCTAAAATTATTTGAAGCATTATATTTCCAACTCTAACATGCAGTTTTTATGATGTAATATTACTTAAGATACTATATAGAGTATTTGTACTTTAAAAATCCACCACAGAACTGTTTAAGTGAACTGCAAAAAGCTTGAATATCTTAAAGACCAATAGCAGTAACACTTGAAGAACATCAGAACAATCAGTTGTAAGACATGATGAATGAGTTCAATAAAGGCTTTTAAACAAAGCTTTTATTGAGGTATGAGAGTCTATACTGTGAATATTATCAGAGTTAAATGACAATATATCTCTCCCTCAAGTGTCTTATTATATTAAGCAAATTTTATTTTATTATACTATCTATCTATTTAAAAAGCTGCATTATAAGGCATTATGAATGCATCAAGGACACCACAATAATGCATTAGATACCGTACCAGCTTCACAGAAAGAGTTGCCAGTTAGGTGGGAAAATATTGATCAGTCCTCTGATAGGAAGAACGCAGAAAGGAGGTTTATTTCAAGACAAAATCAGAGGTTTTCCCAAGCTTATTTTCCCATTTAGAACAAAAACCATGCATTGTTCTCATAAACATGCCAGTCAAGAGGCTGTTGATTAGCTAATCTATCTGCGATTCGTTTGCTAGGTTTCCATGGAGAGATTTACGAGAGAGGTTTACGAGCGAATGGACTACCGATGTGTACGCGGGTCAATATGTTTGTACTGTAAATTGTGTCTCTCTGGGCTTTCTGGGCCCAAACTGGATTGTGGCTCTGAATGAGATACGGCAGCGGGAGAGTTGTCACAGCACTGTCCTAAGGTGGAGGGCCTCTAAGTGGCCAGTCCTTCCAGCTGGGTCCAGCTTTTCTTCTCTTTCAACTGCTTCCCAATGGCAGATGGACCCACGGCAGAAAAAAAAATCAAGCCCTGTGCACAAAGAAAGAAGCCCTTTGATATAACTCCAGTGTGTGCTGCAGGCACTCGGGGTGCGAAGCCCTGTGTTCTCACTTCCTATATCCTTATCCGTATCCTTCTGTGACATTTTTTTTTTTTTCCGTTCCTAGTTCCAGTTCAAAAATTATACCCGACTGGTGGGGGCACAGTGTATAAGACTGTCTATTGAAAGTCTCACAATGTGCACAGAAGAAGGGACCCCGGTGCACCATGTGCACAGGAAAAAAGACTCCCATGCACACACACCTTGGAACTGTGGGCCAAGATTTGTCTGCTCTGAATGAGGGTGATAATTGAAAGGCCATCGGCCCTGCACTGAGAAAGAAAGAGATGGGGGAAAAAAGACGAGTACAGGGAATCGCAGGGAGATAGACTGCCATGAAAAAGAGGAGGCCCAGATATTGGGTTCCCATCAGGCCCTGGGGCAGCTGGTTGTCACGACCACCAGACTCGGAGGCCATCGGGGCAGCTCCATCAGAGAGACAGCTCTGAAATCACACACGACAGAGGTGAATGAAGCTGTTTTTCCCTCTTAATTTCATTTAATTTGCCATAACAGTTCCCCTCATCTCACATTATATTACAAGGGTGAGCGAGGGTGAGCGATAGAGAATGCGAGCAGATGATGGCCCACAATGCACCAGCACCACCAAGTGGCTCCAGAAATATAATCGGATGAGAACAAAAACAAAACAATCCTGAATTCCGGTTTAAAAGAGCTATAATACATCTTTGAGGACTTATTCATTGTTTTAACACTTAAAAACAGTCAGTTTTAAAGCAGCTTTGGATTATACTGAATATTAAACATCCACTACTGTAAAATTATGATGTATCTAATTAGTGTAAAATTTGTAGTTTTATGTAAATTGTGCATGCATATTAATTATTTTGCCAAACCTTTACATTATATATTAACATTTTATAGTTTATTATATTTTTTTATATTATTATTTAATTTTTCTTTTAAAGAGTAAGTTGAAATGGATACAATCTGAAGAAGTGAGCATTTTGATTTGTTTAACATTTTAGTTACTAGACTAAAAAAAATGGTGTAGAAACATTTTTTATTCAGAAATTGCTAGTAAATTCACTAAGAAACAGCAAGGAACACACTGAATTCAAATTCAAAAATTCAAAAGTTTAAAGACTGAAATAGTATTTTCTTGTAAAACAATAATCTTTGTAATCCTCGTAAAACTTAGTTTAGTTAAATTAAATTAAAAATAATAAGAATACAAAAATGTTTATGTGTCCAAACTTTCCACTTTTTATACCTGATTTGACCTTCAAAAATACTTGGATGTAAAAATACTTTTAAAAAAAAAAATACTGTCTCTATTCAGGTTAATTCAGATTCAGATATACTGTATATGCCTATATATATAATTGTTATAAATAAACCAATTAATGTAGCTTTTACTGTATTATTTACATTTTAAATAACCTTTTTACAGTGAAATGCATGCAAAAGCTAAATTGTAGGACAATCTACCCAATGCTTAAGTGTTTTTGTCAGAGCGCTGGAGTTTGCTGCCTGTCTCATTGCCTGTGTTTTGATTTCAGACCTGTTTCCACATTCACTTTCTGATCCTGACCTGATCAGAAATTTGCTTTGCTCGAATGTAACTGAACTTCATGTTGCCCTTTCCCCGCTGACGTGACCTTTTATCTCACACCTCCTATTGTTACTTGATTACAGAAATGTGCAAAAAGAGAGATTCAGATTCCCTTACATTTTACTTCCGGCTGTGAAGCAAATCACTCGACTCGGTGGTTTATTTCGATGATAAGAGTTTAAGAATGTAGGGGTCTCTATGTGTGTGCTTAGAAGGATCGTTCATCTTAGTTTGTTCTCGGAACAAAACTGAAAACTCTGACACTTTCACTGCTGTAGTCGCTGATTAAGTGCAGATAGTGGACTGCACCCATTGAGCTGCCAGATCTTTTATGTTCTCAGAGTGCTAATCTTCAATACTGGACATGGGAGATCTTTCATAACATGGTTTGCACACATTCAGCCATGGATTACATAACCCGTTACATTCATCAGAAAGATATGAGAGGACAAAGTGTTCATAGCTGAGCTCTTTCCAAAAAAAAAAAAAAAACAACATCCATATTGTTTCAGTTCTGTCCTCCAGTCTGTATACTGTAAAAATGGTTCTTAAATCAGGTAAATCATGCTGAAAAACAATCAAAGATTTAGTTGCTTATTGGAGGTAATGTAGTTAAATTATTATTAATAAGTACCAACAGTTTCTCAGAACTTTTAGGAACACAAGTAATTTTTCAGAAATCAAACCAACAATCAAAGTAGGTGTTTCTAAATAGGCCTAGATTTCCCATTGTGTGCTAGGAAGAGCCAACCAAAATATTAATGTGATTGCATTGTTTGACCTTTTGCCACTGTTATTTACATTTTTGGTGTTGATTTTGCATATTTCTTAATCTAAAAATATAGCTATATATAATATATAGCAGTGTCACTTTACAATAAGTTTGCATTTGTTTACACGTTTTAATGCATGTTACATATACTTACCGTAGTAATAATAATGTTATGCACAATTATATGCAACTAACCCTAAACGAAACCCTAATCCTAAACATATAGTAAGTACATTACTATATGTTACTCAGTAGTACTCATACTCAGTAGTTAAATGTATTTTTATTAACTAAAGTTAACAAAGATTAATAAATACTGTACCAATGTATTGCTCATTGTTAGTTAATGCATTAACTACTGTTAACTAAATGTAAAGTTTTACCTATATACAGTGGGTACGGAAAGTATTCAGACCCCCTTCACTTTTTTCAATTTTGTTATGTTGCAGTCTGATACTACAATTGTTTAAATTCTTTTTTTTTCTCATTACTCTACACTCTGTCCTTTATAATGACAAAGTGAAAACAGAATTTTAGAAATCTTTGTAAATTTATTAAAAAGAAAAAACTGAAATATCACATTTACATAAGTATTCAGACCCTTTACTCAGTACTTAGTTGAAGCACCTTTGGCAGCAATTACAGCCTTGAGTCTTTTTGGGTATGACGCAACAAGCTTTGCACAACTGGATTGGGGGAATTTCTGTCATTCTTCTTTGCAAATCCTCTCAAGCTCGGTCAGGTTGGATGGGAAACGTCTGTTGACAGCCTTTTTCAGGTCTCTCCAGAGATGTTGGATAGGGTTCAAGTCAGGGCTCTGGCTGGGTCACTCTAGGACATTCACAGAGTTGTCCCTAAGCCACTCCTGTGTTGCCTTGGCTGTGTGCTTAGGGTCATTGTCATGTAAGAAGGTGAACCTTCGGCCCAGTCTGAGGTTTTGAATGCCCTGGACTGGGTTTTCATTAAGGCTATCTCAATATTTTGGTGCATTGAGCTTTTCTTCTACTCTGATGAGTTCCTCAGTCCCTGCCGCTGAAAAACAGCCCAACAGCATGAGGCTGCTACCACCACACTTTACTTTTGGGATGGTACTCTGCAGGTGATGAGAAGAGCCGGTTTCCTTCAAACATGATGCTTAGAATTGAGGTTCATCAGACCAGGTAATCTTGTTTCTCAGAGTCTGAGGGTCCTTTAGGTGCTTTATTGCAAATTCCAAGTGTGTTTTCATGTCTCTTCACTGAGGAGAGGATTGAGTTTGGCCACACTGCCATAAAGCCCCGATCGGTGGAGTGTTGCAGTGATGTTTGTCCTTCTGTAGGTTTCTCCCATCTGCATATATGATCATGGAGCTCAACTAGAGTGACCACCAGGTTCTTGGTCACCAGTCTAGACAAGCCCCTTCTCCATCAATTGCTCAGTTTGGCTGGGGACCAGCTCTTGGAAGAGTCCTGGTTGTGCCAAACTTCTTCCATTTGAGAATTATGGAAGCCACTGTGCTCTTGGGAACCTTCAGTGCAGCAGAATTTTTTTTGTAGCCTTCCTCAGATCTGTGCCTCAATACAATCCTGTGTCTGAGCTCTGCAGGCAGTTCCTTTGACCTCGTGGCTTGGTTTTCGCTCTGATATGCATTATCAGCTGTGAGGCCTTTTACAGAGAGGTGTGTGCCTTTCCAAATCATGTCCAATCAATTTAATTTACCACAGGCGGACTCCAATCAAGGTGTAGAAACATCTCTGCAATGATCAAGAGACATGGGAGGCACCTGAGCGAAATTTCAAGTGTTGTTGCAAAGGGTCTGAATACTTAGGTAAATGTGATATTTCAGTTTTTTCTTTTTAATAAATTTACAGACATTTCTAAAATTCTGTTTTCACTTCATCATTATGAGGTACAGAGTGTAGATTAATGAGAAAAAAAAAAGAATTTAAACAATTGTAGTATCAGGCTGCAACATAACAAAATTGAAAAAAGTGAAGGGGGTCTGAATACTTTCCGTACCCACTGTAGCTAATGGATATAATTACATTGAGGGCAGATTTTAAGTAATGGCAACTTGACATTTTAATATAACTCTGTAAAGAATCCTCTTATTATATAGTTTAAATTTGTCAAGCCTAGTTGGACTGGTATGTTTTTTTTTTTTTTTTTTTGAGGTTTTGTTCTGCTATCTGGATGGACTGTTCTAATTCGAGAAAATGGAAAAGTTCCCATGATTCCCCGGGTAAGTGAATCGAGAGCTCCAGTAACCTGGAAGAGACCCAAGCAGGTGAACTGGGTGGGGGGGTGTATCTTCAGGAACTCAGGTTCCTTAAAGCACAAGTCCTGCTAAAAACTGGGCCAAGAGCTTTTCTGCAGCACGAAGCCTTTTCCCTGACCCCCTTTTTCCGCCGTCCGTCCGTTCCCCCTCAGGGCCATCAATGCATACAGGCCTGATCCTGTGGCACAACTCAATTACATTACCTTAAGTAAACACTCCCAGTCAAACGCCCCGCCCTCCTCTGTTAACTCACGGCCTCTCGGGCACCCTGTCGGCGCTGATGTGCGCAGGGGTGAATTAACATTTGCTCGCACCATCTGCAAATGGCAGGCCGTGTCTGCAATGGGAAATGAAAATGCGGCAAGCGGCGGACTCCGTGAGATGAAATATTTGAGCAACTTCGATTAGCAATTCCATTCAGGTTGAGGTAACATTTGCTCCAGGGAGAACGTGTGAAATTGAAAGCATTCTTTCTTTGCTCGAGTTCCACATTTTGCAACCACGTGATCGGATTGTGCCTCCGACAGGTCGATGGACGCTCTGTACTGTTGCATATCTATTATATTCTTATTTTAAATGGTTAAAGTGTGCTGGAATGAATTTTAAAGGAATAGTTCATAAAACTGAACACATTGTTTTAAAGCCATGGTTTATTTTTCTTCTGAAATGCAAAAGGATGACTTAAGGCCCTGATATACGCACAGTGAAGTTAAGGGTAAAAAGAAGTTCAAAATACCTTTGCATTTATACAATAAATTGCTCTAAAGTAGGCAGCTTGATAGTACTAAACATGAAAAATGCTCGCGAGTGTGTTCGTGTGTTCCTGTTTTCACTCGCAGATATCTGATCTCGATGGACTGAACAGAAAAAATGAACCAGAGAAGATTTCCACGTGAAGGCGGAGCCCCAGAGCCACACCTACAAATTATCTCATCACTACTGACCAACGGTGGTAAACTTTCCAGGGAAGTTCACTTTGGCAAGCTTTTTCAAACCCTTGAAGTTAACACAAAACAACAACAATGCAACAAAATGATTGATTTATATTCCCAAGTGCTAAGAAGGATAAAAAGCACCATATGTACTGTCCATACCACTATATTACAAGTGCACTGCATTTGCACTACATTACAGTTCATATTAAAATCTCTTATTTTTATTTCTTTGATATCTTTGCAAATCTGAGCAGATATTGTTGAGATTTAAACTCTAAAAACAGAGATAATTGTACTGTTTTTCTCAAGAGAAAAATCTAAAGGGTAGAAACATCTTCATTTGTTTTCCATTCAATCCCTTTGCTGTCTAGGAGAAACAATTGAGATATTAAAGAGAGTCTGTGTGTAATTTCTCTTTCCAATAGGTACTTAAAAAGTGTTAACAATTCATCTCCTAAAAGCAGACCAGTGTCATTGTAGTATTTATTTAATTTCATTTAACTTAACACTTAATAGCACAATAATATAGTGAAAGTGCAATTCATTGAATGAGAGCCAATAGTTATGAATAAATAACTTCTAAATGACCACAATGGGACGAACATATTGTGGCAAATTAAAAATATAAATTAAGCAAGGTAAATGCAGGCCTGGTCCCTCACGTCGAATATAAGCCTGAAGCACCATAAGTTTCTCCATTTTAGTGCTGAGCCAAGAGGTCATTAATGGCAGAATAAAGTAGCCACTCTGGATTCTTCCGTTTGATTGCTTAAGTGCATGCGGTGATGGGAACTACCCTCTTGCTCTTCAGCTTCATGATTTCTTCTCTGACCTGAACTTTCATGCTCATAGTCTGCCCTCAGCTGTAGGAAAAAGACATCCTCGATCTTTAAAGGTTATCCTCACAAAAAACAGCATATTATCAAGTAGAGATGGGCGATATAGCTAAAAAATGTATTTCAATACTTTTCAGCCTTTTGGAGATATTCGAAATCTCAATATTTATGTATTCGCACTGAAATGGCTCAGGGTTTTTCAGAGAATTGAAGAAAGCAAACTTCAATCAAACAGCCATTGGTGCCAAGTACATTTTAAAATGCTTAATGTAAAAACTTAAAAATCTAGTTTTAAATAATCAAGGCATTTTGTCCACACTGAATGTAACTAAATGAACGCAAGGATATTTAATTATTTTCTTTTATATGCATCAATATAACAATATGGTAATAAACGGCACAGTTTCAGGCATCACTCATGTCCAAACGGTGCAGGTCAAATTATGTGCCAAATTTAGAGGTTTGATCAAATCCTTATACAATATATGAGCGATAGCAAGCTTTAGCACCACTAACTATCCTTTGTTGACTGACGATGATTACACAACGCTTGTTAATGAACAGCTGTACAGAAGGTGACCAAAACTCACCTCAACAGCGGCTGCTGCTGCGCATCATCACAGTTTGACAAACGCAGCACAGTCGCCACCTATAGTATCTGCATTTCAGCTTTTCCCCTTGGACTCCCTCCAATCCAGAGTCCTGTCCTCTCAGGGGAGACTGCTGCTTTTCCCCTAAGATTACTCTGTTGGTAAAAGCCAGGTTGCTGCATTTTGTTCCTGCCATCCATTAGAGGAATGTTCCCTCAAGAGGAAAACAACACAGTATCTGTGGAGAGGGACGATCTGAAGTTGTAATAAGTAACTTTTATTGATTTTAGGTATAAAAAAATACTATTAAGCTTGGCCCCACAAAGCCCAGACATTCAAGGGAGTTTGTTTATTAACATAAATGTACTATAAACAGCATCAGTAGTGCAGAACTTTTACAAATGCTCACCAAAGACACTGAACTTGATGTTGAATTTATTTATTTGTACAGTATTACAGATTCTGTGTGATACCAGCCTCTGGTACCTGTCAATACTAAATCAAAACTTTAGGCAACAAATATGCAGCCTTGGGCAATTGAAGAAGTAGGGCTAAGGTTGTCAATAATTTATGATTAATAATGATTAAGATTTCTTTTTAATTATGAAAATATGGTGTTTCTTCAGCTACTAGCAGTTTGATTTTTATTATTAAGGTTAATTATATTAACATGCATTTGTTAGTTTTTACTACTTTTCACGTGCCATTTATGTATAGATTTTGTTATCTCCCAGACCTGGCCTTTCATGAAAATATGAAATACATAAATCTTAAAAATATTATTTTATTTTAAAATCTATGAACATATAAAGAATTTATTCATTCTTGTAGCTCAAATATGAGCCAAGGCCACAAAACACATTAACTGTAACTAAAAAAATTAAATATATAACTTGAATATAATGTAAGCTTTGCTATGGATAAATGCATCTGCCAATTTCATTCATGTAAAATAATAATAAAGCTAATATACTTAAAGTTAATATACTTGGTTACCAAGGAGACAACAGTCAATGAAGAGCATGCTTGAGATGAAACATGATGTGATGTGTGAAGAAACAGAAAATTAAGGTAAATATTACTTGAATGACAGACTTAGTGGAGTACTTGTGCATTTATGAAGACAGAGGTACATAAACGTGCACTGTATGTTTCTCAAACTGCTTCAAAACATGGGAAACACAAACACTGAACTCAATGTAAATCTGCATAAAATATATAGCTTTAAAAAATCATATAACTTTTAACCATATTGTACTTTTCTAAAATATGTTGGACTTTGGTGATCATTAAATCCTGCCATCCAAAAAGTACAAATGACTAATTATCAGAGTCCATGAATGTGTTAAAAATGTATTTAAAAGAGCCATATTTAATGCATTTCATGTGTCAGTCCCTTACATTTTATGTTTTACATTACACTGCTTGAAATGTTAAACTTTGCTGAATATCAACACATTGTTCTTTGGGTCAGATAGAAAAATTTGCAAAATAATATCACACCTCAGTAAATGTTTTAGTACCAATATACCATGCAGCTACAATACTAGAATCAGATTATGGTAAAGAAAGTATAAACTGATCAGATAATAACAGAAAGGCTTCACAGAAACAGCATGTGTCCATTGTTTCCACATATGCCCTTGTAAATTTGACATATTGTAATCCAGTTTCATCAAACATTAATCAAAGCCTTCATGCAGAAGTTCACAAACTCTGATGTTGCGAAGCATAAATTCCCATTTCAACTCTCTCTTCTTCCTGCCCAATTCATTTCAAGCCTTTACCACTGCATAATTTAGTGTAAGATGCATTCTTTATTAACCTGCTATATGGTACACCTTCAGGCCAAGGATGAAAGTCTCCCTAAAGTTTTGCCTTGGTAAAGCTGGATGCCCCATGGAGAAGATCTAGGCTGGATAGATGGGGTTGTTTAAATAAGGTCTGGATCATGATTGCTTGGCAGATAATGTGCAGTTGTTGCAATGGTGAGATTTAAAGGAATAGTTCACTCAAAAATGAAAGTTCTGTCATTATTACTCACCCTTGTGTCGATTCATATATGTATGCAGTATTTTTGTATATATAGTCGCTCTAGACAGCGACTAAATGGTTGCGACCATTTTCCGTTACCCTTTATGTAGCTTATGAGAAACATCAAAATGGCAATCACTCCTAAAGCTGAACAAAACAGTGTTACCTGTTAGAACGGATGCCGAGCTCTGAGCAGATGCATTTTAATTCTCATTATATAAAATAACTATAAAAATTATCTTTTTACACCTTCACAGATGTTACTGTTGTTAATATCACTCAATTTACTGTTAAAAAAAGCAAAAAATAGTAGTAACACAGTAATAATGAACAACAACAATTGATAATGATCTCACATCAGTATAACAAACATTATATAAGACTTTTCATTTCGATTAAGGCATTAATATGTGTTTTATGACAGCCAATATGCTAGTAATATGCATGCTAATAAGCAACTAGTTAATAGTGAGAATTGGTCCCTAAACTAAAGTGTTGCCCTGTCTGGTCATGTCTACACTCAAAAAGAAAATTAGCAAAAAAAACAATCATTTATGATTGGGTTAACTTCATTTTTGTAATGTCAAATTAAAGTTTATTTTAAATCCTTAGGTTTTAATAATCTTTTGTTATGCTTATAGAAGCACACTTATTTTGATATGTTGACTAACATACTAAAGCACATATAAAGTACTTGGTTATAACTTTAACTGTATTGTGTTATTCAGTATTAAATAAAGTTAAATATAATTTTAATGCACTAAATTGCAACTTCATCATTACAAATGTGTAATTTGAAATATATTTAATTATAACATACAAGTTTCAACAGAAATGACATTAAAGTATATCTTAGTTTACCATGAATGCTTGTCAGTATATTCTGCAGATTATTTTAACTTTATTTCTAAGACATAATTATGAAATGCATATAAAGCAATTAAGTTGGTCAAAAAAGAACTCTTCAACTAACTGCATTTAAATTGAAACTATAATACATTTGATTCCAATTAACTCAAAAACATTACATTCAATTTGCACTTATGTTCTTTTAAAATGTATTATTTCCAAGTACTCTTTTTAAAATTATGCTACTTTTCATAGTATTATTTTTAATAATATTATTATTTATAGTTTCTCGCCTTCTTATTTCATAGAACACAGATGGTGCTACCGTGTCAGTCTGGAGCCATATGAGGGGAAAATAATCAATGAATATCAACTTCAAATTTTCATCTGTTCCTCACACAAGTCTATCAAATGGATTTAGGAGAATTTGGAATACAACACACAAGTTATTTTGGAGCTGAGATGAATTCACTATGAACTGACGCTGTGTGTATAAAGAGGGTAGGTGAATTATTTTCCAGTGAACTATTTCATATTCTAATCCAACGTCTTTGTTTTTTTTTGGTTTTTTTTTTTTGTATTTTTTCATACCAGATAGGAGAACGCCCAATGCAGAGTTAATGTTCCTCTGAAGACGTTCTCTAAACAACGGAGGGCATGTTGTGTGTGGAGCCCACCAGGGCTTGTTTGGTGTTGTGTGCGCCGCTCGCAGTTGGAGTACAAGCCATCTGACTCACTCGTTAGGATGTGTAACTACACTGATGGGGCCTCTCTCTGCTCCTTTTGTTTCTCTGCCTTCTGTCTGTCATTCACTGCCTTGTTATTGAATTTAAAACAAGTAGAGAAAGAGAGGAGAAGAAGAAGAAGAACTGGGAGGAAATACTTTGGAGTATCCCACAGAGAATACAGCCTCATTTCTGATGGTGTCCTAGAAACATAAATCTCATTATAATTTGGAACATCAAGACAATCTACTGTGGAGTAACACAAAATCATGATTAAAGATAAAAAAGATTTAAAAATAAACGCATTGGAAAATTCAAACAACTTCAATCTATACATATGCATAGAAGAACAAGATTCGGCTAGTGCTTACTGAGGCTGCATGAGAAGGAGGGGCTGGGGGTCTAGACTCGATCTTTGAAAACTTTGCAAAAATAACTTGCAATGTTGTTTTGCTGTCACAGATTTGGACCCAAGTAAGGCTTCCTGTTTTTCTGCTGCTTAATTAAAATATCTGCATTTTGCTTTCCGTGCTTCGTGCCAAAGCACGCTCAATGAAAACACAGCTAACAAGATATCCAACCCTTACTACTTTCTTTCTTGAATTAGCTGGTATGAAATAGAAGTTTTGCAGCAAAACATGTTTTGTAATATAATCCATTGCTTTTCTTCACCGTTTTGTTGTTCATTGTATGGCTTGATGTTTTAAGTGTTCTCGGTAGGAGAGACATAAAGCTCATTTATGAGTTTGGAGAGCTGAAAGGAGATTTCCTTCTACGTAAATATTCCCCATAACATTTTGTGGCTTAAAGCAATAGTTCACCTCAAAAGAAAACTCTGTGATCATTTACTGTTGCGTTGTTTCAAACCCCTTGACTTTCTTGTTTCATAACACACCAAAAGTTGAAAGGAGGACGGGTCTGTTCCTCTTCAGATGACTTGGAATATGCACTCCTAAAAATAAAGATTCCATAAAGGGGTTTTCACAGCAATGCCACAGAAGAACCGTTTTGGATTCCCCAAAGAACCTTTCAGTGAACAATTCCAAAAAGAACCACTATTTTCTTTGTGTGGAGAACATTTTAGTAGTCTAAGAACCTTTTTATGATAAAGAACCTTCTGTGCAATTAAAAGGTTTTCATGAATGTTAGAGGTTCTTCATTCTTTATGTTAAAGAGTGAACTCATATAATCTATTATGACACTTTTAATGGTGCTTGTTTGTCATTTTGAAGTTTGACAGCTCCACTTTCCATTCATTTTATTTTATGGAAAAGAGCCAAAACATTTTCATATTCAAAATCTTTCATGTTTCACAGAAGAAAGTAAATCATACGTGTTTGAAACGACATAAGGGTGAGTACAGTACATGATGACAAAATTTGTTCCTTTATAATTTCAAAATGAAGTTTTATCTTCAAACGAGCACTAACACCTTTCCATTTATCTTTTAGTTTCCTCATTCTATTAGCAGGCGCAAAGCTTTAAGCTATCTCGGGAACCACATAAGCACACAAATGTGACTCTCGGCGTCTCTCAGCTACAAACACCATACAGGTCTCCTCATGCTGATAGGAACACTACTATTCCGTTATCTCTGAAGCCTGAATTCCTCTCTATTGTTTGTTGTTTTGTTGCATCTTTGTTATGTGTTTTATCATAAGAAAACAGAGCGCAGCTGGGTCTTGGTGAGTCTATGAGAGTGGCAGAATCACTGCTCACCGCTGTCCTATTACATTCTGTTTATCTGGCTAAAACCACTAGAGTATAAATTACTCTTTGCTAACCCGAGCTACTCGATAAAATATGCTCCCCTCTGAAAACTCCTCACAATCTACTATTGAGGATCTGGAGGGTTAGGCTGTATCTACAGGTCTGCTGTATGGAAATCAGTGGCAAGCTTGCCTTTTCAGTATGTGTGTGCAAGTAAGAAAGAAAAACAAGCCTATATTAAACAGCTAGGAAGAGGAATATATACAGCCCAATATGGAATATAGCCCAAAATATTACTATATTTTGACCCCAAAGAATTTGGACACCTAAAGGGATCATTCAGCCAAACTTGAATGTTCTGTCATTATTTACTCACTCTTAACTAGTTTCCAAACCTGTATATGAAAATTATGAAGACATTTTGAAGAACTATGGGATTCAAAAACTATCAAAATATCAGTCAAAACAGACTGATTCATTCAGGAATCAACTCATGACTTTAGATGATACAGTACAGTGCCCTCCACTAATATTGGCAACCTTGGTAAATATGAGCAAAGGTGGCTGTGAAAATAAATCTGCATTGTTTATCCTTTTGATCTTTTGTTCAAAAAAAACCACAAAATTCTAACCTATCATTGAAGTAAAACAATTGAAAGTGGGGGGAAAATCTCATTGTGAAATAAATGCTTTCCCTAGTTCATATTGGCCACAATTATTGCAACGTCCTTATCCCAAGATAGCAGCCCTGAGTTTTCTCCTGTAATGCCTGAAGAGTTTGGAGACCACCTGATAAGAGATCAGAGACCATTCCTTCATGCAGAATCTCTCCAGATCCTTCAGATTCACAGCTCCATGTTGGTGCTTCTCCTCTTTAGTTCACCTCACTCATTTTCTAAAGGGTTCAGGTCAGAGGACTGGGACAGGCATGGCAAAAGCTTCATTTTGTGCTCAGTGACCCATTTTTGTGTTGATATTGATGTTTGTTTTGGAGTATTGTCCTGATAGAAGATCCAACCACAACCCATTATAAGATTTCTAACAGAGGCAGTCAGCTTTAGATTTTTTTATCTGTTGGTATTTGAGAGAATCCATGATGCCATGCATCTGAACAAGATGTTCAGGACCTTCGGCAGAAAAACAGGCCAACAACATTAAAGATCCAGTAGTATATTTAACTGTGAGCATGGGGTACTTTTAATCCCTTTTTGTACTAAACCCATCTGGTGGGTTTGCTGCCAAAAAAAACTCTTTTTTTAGTTTCATCTGACCATAGAAGCCAGTGTCATTTGGAGTTCCAGTCGTGTCTGACAACTGAATTTGCTGAATTTTGTTTTTGGATGAGCAAAGATCATTTTTCTTGAAACCCTCCTGAACAATATGTGGTGATGTAGGGGCTGTTTAATTTTTTTTCTTTTTATTTATTTATTTTTTTTTTTTAGGCTTTCTGACCCCAAGACTCAACTAATCTCTGCAGTTCTCCAGCTGTGATCCTTGGAGAGTCTTTGGCCACTCAAACTCTCCTCCTCACCGTGCATTAGGACGATATAGACACACGTCCTCTTCCAGGCAGATTTGTAACATCTTTAGTTGATTGGAACCTCTTAATTATTGCCCTGATGGTGGAAATGTGGATTTTCAATGCTTTTGCTTTTGTCTTACAGCAACTTTCTATTTTGTGAAGCTCAACAATCTTGTTCTGCACATCAGAATTTTATTGTTTGGTTTTACTCCTTGTGATGGATGATTAAGGGAATTTGGCCTTTGTTTTCTTTTTATTAATAATCCTTTGGAACAGGAAGTCATAGCTGGTCAATTTCATGCTCCTAGTCTCCCTGGTATGCTAAAAAAAAAAATTTAATATGAACGGGAATATACTTCAGAGATATTTTACTCATAAGAATTTCCAGGGGTGCCAATAATTGTGGCCAACATGCATTGGAGAAAAACATTTATTTTATCATGAGATTTTCTCCCCACTTTCAATTGTTTTATTTCAATGATAGGTTAGAATTTTGTGAATTTTTTTGAATGAAAGATCAAAAGGATAAACAATGCAGATTTATTTTCACAGCCACATTTGCTCAGATTTACCAAGGGTGCCAATATTAGTGGAGGGCACTGTATATAGCATGCAAGTCATATGCAATACTTTTATGGTTCTGTATCACTTTACTTGTATGGAAAACAGCTGAGTAAAGATACTTTAAAATATTAAACTAAAAGAAAGAAAGTCAAACAGGTTTCAAATTACATAAGAGCTATTCCGAAAAGGGTTCACCTGCACAGCGACAATGGCAAGGCCTGCCCTTCAAACTGACACAAGACTTATAACCCAGAGAAAGATCTCTACAGGAATTCATAGTAATCTGCATGCAATTGAAAAACCTCTTTGGATGCATAACACCATCATTACGTGGTGGCTGTAACGTTGCTGCCTTATCACCCTACCTTCCATTATCTGAGTAATGGAAGTTAACAGGCTAAAGACTATTTGTAATTATTCGAATGCAGAGACAACAGCAAATAAGTGGATTCAGAGTTGCCTCTGTTTAGTAAAAAGCTTGATTTGCATAGACGATCACATAAATACCGGGCTATAACATCATTTAAATGTCAATTCAGAACATTCTCTTTAGAAAAAAAAAAGAGAAAATCGTTAATTTAGCAGCCGACTGGGCTGTTCCACAGAACCGCAGTGTTTTTGTTGCTTTTTTTGCTTTCCATTTCACATCCTAAATGCTCCTTCACCATTATCTACAATTATCCAATCAGTTTCCCGCCACCTACTCGCCCAAAACCAGGGCCGTTTGTGGGGACAGATGTGCTCGCCAGCCTCCCAAACCTTTTAGCGCATCAAATGACTTCAAATGACTTCAAACTTTATTTATTTATTCAGTCATAATAATACATTTTCCTTTTGCAGTAACGCGGCTCCATCAGTCTCTAATGCCCCCAGGGCGACCAGATGTTTCTCCAGCCATATGGCGTCCCAATATCTCTCTTTCTCTCTCTCGCACACTCTTTGTCTGTTTCTCTCTCTTTTTGCCTTCAGCTGTTACTCCACTCTGTGTCCATGTTCTGGATCTGAACTCCCTTATCTGGCATTTGGCATGATTGCAAACTCTTAGTCTTTACCTGATTAATCTGATTACAGAAATTCACATCTACACATAACCTGGGTGACCTCATTTCTATTTGTAGCAGTGCATTTGGACATATGGGTTGGACAACTGAATTTAATATGAGAAGATCTGAAATTCAAATAAACAATTTTGCCATTTGAAACGTAATAAACTACTGTTGCAATGCAAAATACCTCACTCAGATACATTTAGCAAAGCACGAATAATGCACACCTCAACTTACCTAGAAGAATCACAGCAGGCTTTTTTCAGTAACAGGGTGCTGATATCCATTCTGAAGCCATTTTGTGTCTTTTCACCACAGAAAAGGGATCCTGGGATCACAAAAAGAAAATAACAACCAGCCAACACCAAGCTCTAAAATCTGTTAGTCTTGACTTACTGTAGGAACTGATGACACTAGAGGTCACTGCCAGTATAATGTCTGCACCAAGTAAAGTTTTCAAAATAATAAACAGCTTCAGCAAAGATGTTAAAGTAAACTAGATTGCATGACCCATCCAGCAAAGTCATCTACATTGGATCCTGGTTGGCTGTTATTGAAATTGCCAGAACCATTGCAAATACTGGGTTCAAAACTCACAATAGACACAATTCTATAACGCGACACTGTCCAAGGAAGACCTTAATGGCAAATTCATTTATAAATGGAATACAAATAGAACTAATAAAGTTGCAATTTGCACTATTTGTATGACTGAATGAATGTCTTCAAAGATTAACAAATATATAAGTGAAACTCGACCAATATTACTGTGCAACATTAACGTTTCACTCATTTACTGATTTGTGCATGTGTGTATCATCATGAGTCTTTAAAAAAATCACAAATCACATAATGAAACCATTAAATGTCAAATTAGGTAAATACTGCATTAAATATGATGTGATAAGCTTATTTAATGCATCTCAATAAAATCAACCAATAAATGTTGTGAATTTGATAAACCTCAAATGAGTTGTTCATACTATACATGAAAGCGTTTACTTTTAAGATGCTGTTAATATATAGACATTGTATCAGTGTCTATCTACTGTAGATGTATGAAAACGTATCCCTGCTAGAACTGCACTTTTACACAGATACTAGTCTCTTCTGTGGTTAAAATTTTGTGCTTTTGCAGATCTGAAGGGAACTGCATGTTTTTCACATGTTTGTGATAAATAAGAGATGAAGAGCACATGCAGCGAGTAACAGCACCGGCAGGGGTTATTTACAGATATACTAATACACTGCTGGTCTCACTTCACAGAGGCATAGTCCACTCGATAAAATAACTCAAAGAGTTTATAAAGTTTTGACATAACTCTTCTCATGAAAATAGAATTTTCTATATGTCTTTCTTTCCAAAAGCCACTTAGGATGCCCAGCAATATGCACCATAACAGTCTGGATAAACTGAAACAGAAATCCGGTTTACCATGCATAATCCATCTAACCATCTATAATCCATCTAATGCACCTCTTCACATCCATAATGCATCTTTCATTTCAAATTCCCATCCATTCATCTGTCCATCAAACCTTAGAGGCTCTTTTGCAGCACTAGAACTACAGTTGCAGCTCTTTGTTTGCTTACTTCATTCCATTATTCAATTATTGTCTCTATTTTGCATCCAATGAGCACTCAGGACTTTTAATATCATCCTTGTCTTCGAGTGTAAAGAATCACCCAGAGAGAAAATCAGCCATGGCTTGTTTTCTCATTCCTTTGTAGCTTTAGTTAATGGCTGTCCAGAACATCAGAGTGTACTGTTCAATAAGTCATTTCAGAGGAGGGACTACAGTGTTTGGTTGCTGGTTTTCAATTTCCCCTGACTTTCATACATCCTCAGGAGTTAGCTTAGCATTACCTCTGCATTGCCAAACGCGTTCGATTACAATTATCCCGAATTGTCAAAATAACAAACTCAAATCAGCTTTTACTTAGATGGACTACTGCAAACTTTAAGGGAAATATATTTGAAAGAAGTTCAGTTCAGTTTACAATAAAAAAAAAAAAAAAGATTCAAAACAAAAAAGTGTCAGTGTATGACTTAATAGTGCACTGTTATGGATTTTTATGCCAAGAACTGGCAGATTTGTAAAGAATAAGAAATAATTCTTCAAAGATGTGACGTACATCTTTTACGAACAAAGCAAACAGCAGCATGAAGTATAACAGAGGTTATGATGGGTAAAAATGATTGCGATCGCCCTTCATATCC
This sequence comes from Spinibarbus caldwelli, assembly GCA_039654775.1. Taxonomy (NCBI): domain Eukaryota; kingdom Metazoa; phylum Chordata; class Actinopteri; order Cypriniformes; family Cyprinidae; genus Spinibarbus; species Spinibarbus caldwelli. The sequence goes on from CM077237.1 coordinate 5,016,754, forward strand.
AAGGCCACGGAGCACTTAATACAATTTAGTGAAAAGATCAACTCTGATCTTTTACCACATTGCATGTCTTTCTTTCTCTTTTCTCTTCCTCTCCAAAGAAGGTGGCCTGTTTTGCTTGTGCTACAAGCAGGGCTTTAACCTCACTGCCTCAGTCAAAGTGCCTGGGGGCAAATAGAAAATGGAGGACTTCGACTACGGTGTTCTCATACAGTGAAAGGCTTTCAGCTTCACACACACAAGGCCAGTGTAGAAAACAGAGTAAAAAGCCCTCTGTCTTCAAAAGCAAAATAGGAGGTACATTTATGAGGAAAAAAATAGACTCCACGTTGGGCTGCTAAGGGTGGTCTTGACTAGAAAAAAAAAAATGATGTTGAAGTATACTGTAGAAGCATTCTGTTGATGGATACAACAGAATTCGGTAATCATTGATTTAGATGCCTCACAAATATGGTCCTTATATGTTTGAATTTATTTAATTGTTATTGTTTGTCCATCTTCTGCCTCTTCGTTATTGCAAATTTGTATATGACCCTGTCGTTCAGTCTCAAATGTTTCCAATCCTCCAATAATTTAGATTTCATCATCATTTTTACTAAAGTCCTAACTTAGTTCACTCAAAAATTTAAATTCTGTCGCTTACGCATATAATTCTGTTTGTTTAGGTGGAAGATGAAAAGCCAAATTTTGGATGATAACAAATTACGTAGTGTCATTTGAAATTGCATTCTGATTTCTGATTTTCTAATCTGTTTTACATTTGCAGAACTGTGCCTTCAAAAAAAAAAAAAAAAAAAAAAAAAAAAAAAACCTTTTAACTGGTAGATAAATAATTCAAACAACGTTAAAATATACCACTTTTAGCTGGTATGCAAATTTAGAATTTATTGTGAAGCCTCAGTTTTTCTAGCTTTTCTTGCCACTTTTCGAGGCAAAAATTACACAATTTTAACAAAATTAAACTGCTCTCAATTGTCACAATCGCAGCGGTGTTCAAATCTTTGAAGGTCTATGTACTGCAGAGTTTGTCTCTAACCCCAAATGTCTAATTTGATTTTGGCGGAGGATGTCCCATTTCGCATTGTTTGCTGAAATCTTACCCTCTTCTCAAGTGTGAGGTTCATCACACTTACCAATTAGGAATGAAAGTTTGGATCAAACTGGAGCAGAAGTCAGTTCTTCAGTGTGAGAAGCAGCTCATTCCTTGGTCAAGGCCATCCCAGAGCCTGCCTTCGATTATTTTAGACTAGTTAGAAGTTGTGTTAGAGTCAGCAAGGCCATTAGCTCTGCGAGGAGTTCAGTCGGTGAAGCGGTTAACACCCACCTGCTGAGAGATGCAGCAGCGCACAGAAGCAAATGCTACAAAATCGTTACTGCAAAGGCGGCGTTATTAGAAGAAAAAAAAAACAAATACTGAAACATGCTATTGCTGGATGGCGTAGTTTAATTTCTTAATGTCAAGGACTGAGAATCATAGGTTAATCAGAAGTTCAGGTAGGAATATTTAACTTGCATGAAATATTCATTGCAGTCTTGTGGGGATTTGAAAACATGATCACATGTTAAAATCAAGGTCTTGGTTCTCTCCACACTTCCAACCCCTTCGTTTTCTTCACTGGTTTCTCCTTCTCATCATCTTCTGCCCCTTCACCTCCATCTTGTCCATCTCTAAAAGTGCCTCAGGCCCTGAGAAAAGAAGCATCTGCTCATGATATCTTGCACGCTGTAGTGGTCACAAGAACATCTTTAGCAATTTCCTGTCTCTGATCAAATTCACACTTCAAACACACATGAATTGCTTGCACACACCTGCCTTGCCCCCGAAACCCTTGACAGACAATGTGGAGAGAAGGAGGGAGCCGTAGCCGTGGATAAACCAGGCTCAGCAGCATCGAGGAGCTCTGAGCGCTCGGCCTGCCCGCTGTAGAGCTGCCTGCTTAGCTGGATCAGCTTGGGAAGAGTCATGGCGAACTGGACCACTTCATCCACCAAACCGCAGGCCAGGACTGAGACTAAAAACCAGCCCTATGGGAACTACACCATCCCATCACAACCCACAACACATAATCCACCACTATTTGTATTCCGGTTAGGTGGTCAAACAGAGAAGTGTGAGTTCACTAAACAAATAAAATATACACTCTTAAAAATAAAGGTTCTTTATTGGCATCAAGAACCTTGAACATCCATGGAACCTTTCAAATGCAGAAAAGGTTCTTTATAGTCGAAAAAGGTTCTTTATATTTTTTAAAATGTTCTTTAAAATGGTTCTTTTAGGAACTGTTCACTGAAAAGTTCTTTGGGAACCAAAAATGGTTCTTCTATGGCATCACTGCAAAAACACTCTTTTGGAAGCTTAGGAAGTGTAGGGGCAAATAAGGTACAAAGAAAAATATATGCTATATACAAAAACTTGGTTCTATCCAACACTTGTTGATTGGATAAAGGCAGAGAATGCTAATTAAACATTATAAGATCAAACACATGCTTTTAGAAAATAGATCCAAATAATGTTAATTGCCATTTCATGCAGACTTTACTGTCATTGCCATTCTTTTGAATGCAAACACAACTCCTTTATATTTTAATTAGGTTCATAGATTGCATCTTATTCACAAAGCTCAGTGCTATTTGCCTGGTGCAATTAACATTGCGCAATTACTGCCAGCCCAAATTGAGCGGTAAACCGAATTGTACGTTAAATTGTAAACATTAACCAATTAACATGTAAACATGCTGGACAAAGCCGAGCTACAATCTATCTAGGTCTGTTAGTCCGAATTTGCAAAAACTGGATGATTTCAGTCAGACTGAAGCTTTTACATGACATTTTAAAAAGACAAATTATTGCTTTAGTCCAAACTAAATTAAACCTTTAAAGTGCATGTACTGAGTGATGTTGGTCAATTTGGCCCTCTCTTAAAAGCTACACTGTCAGAAAAACTGCAAAAATTGTACCTTTAGGGGTACAACAACGTGTCAAAGAGATATCTTTGTACCGTATTTGCCCCTAAAAGGGTCATAGTAGTAACTTAAGGGTACAAATTACTAACCCATTCTCACTCACAAGACATCAAAAACTGAAGCATTGCACTACTAAGATGCTAAAGGTATTCCTATGTGTCACTATATTGACGAACTAGGAATTCCAGTGCTTTCAGTTGCTTGCCATGTGCGTCAGATCAAGACGCATTTAATTCTTTGCATGCATTTGTAAAAGTAAAAATAATTTTTATATTTAGTTATACTTCCATAAATATATTTGAGCGCATAACCCCACCCCTACCCTAAACCTATTAACTACTCAACAATATAAAACATGTAACAGGTAGATCAAAGTACAGTCATAGAAACTTACCAAAAAAAATTTACAAACCGTTTTAAGTCTTCTGAAATCATACAATATCTTTATGTGAGGAACAGAGTGAAACAGTAGGTTTTGATCGCTGAAAATGTCCTCGCTCAGTTCATAGAGTCACATCATATTCAAACTATATCTGAACTTTATTATGACGCAATCAGTCACCATAAGACACATGAGAGCCAATGGTATTTCACATTGAAAGCTGATGTAATGATTCTTCAGGTGGCAATTTTTGAATGTGTGCAGGATTTGAGTGTTACAGCAGATGGTGATTGCTTTTTGGTTTGTTGCTTACACAAAGCAGTCATTAGGCTTTAGAAGACTTGGAATGTTTGTATTTTTTTTTAATAAATTGTAACTGTAGTTGTATCTGCCTGTGATATCCTGTGTTTTTATTGACATGGTTAGGTTTATATATGTAAATAAAATTTTTGGGACGGTTTAAATTCTAAATTATTATTGAAAATACTCAAATTATATACCAATATATAAGATCATGACAAAGAATTTCCCATGCCTTTCACATTTGTGTATTTTCTGATTGAAAGCAAAGGAGTTCCTAGTTTTCGATATTGTGACGTCTAGGGGGTACATTAAAGGCACATTTTCCATTAAAATATGCAAAAACCTCTAGAAAAATGTTTTATATTTTGTTGACTTTTGTACTTATATTATCCCAAATGTTTCCAACAATGTTTAAATCCAGAAAAATTCAGTGAAATGGTTCAAGTCATTGCGTCGCCTGTTAAAAGATCAACACGGTTAGTTTTTTTAGCGGCGAAACTTGCATACTGTGTGTTTGAAGGCATTTGACACCTTAAGAGTGAGACCAGGTTGAGATTACTACTAATAATTATTACCAAAGTAATAATATGCACATTTTATGGATAGATAAGGTACAAATTAGTCCTTTTAAGGGTACTGTACAAATGACAAGTTTTTATACCACTAAAGGTCATTTCTTTGCACTTTTTTTCTCTGACAGTGTAGATTATTTCCTTATTATTCTAGAGAAGTGTGGTTCCTTGTTGTGTACCCAAGTTCTGAATATATCTTTCATTCAAATCAACTAAACAAACAGAACTTTGACGTCAAACATTTGATGTCAGATTTATGCCAAAGCTCTAATGTGTAAACTACCAAAGTGACTATTAACTCACTAGCTCACATGCAATCAAATATATTCAGGGTTAAGAGAGGAAAAAGAGCGTAAGAGAGAGAGACGGGGGGGCTGTAGGGAACTCTATGGAGGTTTGTTTGTGTGTTTCCAGGCCTCATCACTCCACCAAAGCACATGAATCTTTCATCAGTCAGTTCTCTCTGTTCTGAATGCAAGTGAATAAAGCAGATCACACTCGGCATCTCTACATTTCCAGCATGCTAATTTGGGAGGAAAATTTACTGGCCCAGTACAGAGTAATGGAGAGATTCGGGGAAATGATTTGCGCACACAGATCTGTTTTTTTGAGAGCGCACACCTGTACTCCAGGGTGGTCGAAATCAACTTGAGTCAAGAGGGACTGGTTGAGCCTCTTACAATTCAACTCTACTTCTTCATCTGCACTTTTACAAATCCACTACTCTCTACTCTAAAACCTCTCAAAAAAAACAGAAATGTCAGGCTTTTGTATCAGTGAATGCCAGCGCAGTGGTGTACCTCTAAAGATTGCCGTGAACAAGCATTCAGAGAGCCAGAGATGAAAAGGCTTTACAGGCAAGGCTCTTCAAGCTATTTTGTCTCTCAATCTAGATTGATTCATGGGCTCAGATGTGCAAAAGGGTGCTAGTGAATAGTATAAAAAGCAAGGCCGAGACCATGAAGAATGTTTTTTATGTGTTAAAGGTGAACTGTGGAATTTCTGTGCCAACAGATTCAGATAGAACTGCAAAATAATCCCTGTTATACAATATATAATAATGCACTGCCCTTGTCTATTATAGGTCAGAAAAACAGATAGTCCCGCCTCAGATTCATGATATTAGTTGGGCCAATGTTTTTTTTATTACTGATTATTCTGTTTCACCTGCAAATATCACAAATGTCACAGTTTGCGAATGCTCTTTCATTTAGACTTAGATTTATTCGTGATTATTTTTACCTAATACTAGAATGGTCTGTTTTATAGTGTTTTAGTTTGTTTTAGTTGTTTTAACTTTTTAATTAAAAGGATAATATACTAGGACATTTCAAGAAAGACAGGTAGATTGATTTATTTATTTTATACTAATTTATTATTACTTTCATAACAATCATGTGTTTTTCATGCACTGTTTAATATTTTAGTGATGTACTGTAGTTTGACAATTCTCTCTGTTGGAGTAATGAGTCATTTTTAAGATTTTTAGTTTTAGATTTTAGATTTTTAGAGTTTTAGTGCTATTTTTCCTCATCCATCTATGTTTTTTCTTGCACAGTCCTGGAAAAAAACAAATACAGAGCAAACTTTCTACTGTTTAATTGTGGTATTATGGTTTTATTGTTTAATTGTGGTATGATTTTTTTTAGACATTTGCTGAATGTTGCACTATTTCTTGTTGCACTTTAATTTTTAGATTAAAATGGATTCATGTTAAAATAACAGTTGTTTATAGATTACTATTCAGCAAGATTTTTTAGATAGAAATTAATACTTTTATTCAGAAAGGGTGCATTAAATAGATCAAAAGATACAGTAAGAACATTTATAATATTAACAAAAGATTTAAACTGCAACTCTCTATTAATCAAAGAATCATGTATAAAGCATCACAGTTTTTCAACAAAATAAATATTATTAGTAAATAATAATTTCTTGAGCAGCAAATCAGCATATTAGAATGATTTCTGAAGGATCATGTGACACTGTAATTTATTCCCATGATGGCAAAGCTGAATTTCTTCATTTTATAATATATTAAAATAAAAAAACAGTCATTTTAAACTGTAATATTATTTCAAAATATATTACTGTTTACATATATATATATATATATATATATATATATATATATATATATATATATGGTGAACATAAAATGTTTTCTTTCACAAACACCTAATAATCGTGCCAACCTGAATTTTTGAATGGTAGTAAATTACCAATATAAATGTTCATGTTACATATCTATAAAATACAACTCACCTTATATGAGTTGCGAATTTCATTTTGACTTTAAGATGATACATGTTACTTGTGATCATATTTAGCTGTGATATATTTTTATCTTCTTTTGAGTTTGATGAACTGTAATTTTCTATTTTCTAGGGACAGAACAAGACTTCAGAGGTACAATCATGATTATAAGAACAGCAGATTCAACTGAACCCTGTGAAGCATCATCAAGGTTGGCAAGGACACATGCAGACACCAGCATACATTCATAAGCATACAATCTGACGTCTATACACTTGTCAAATGGCATATCCAAGGTTTAAGTCACCGGGGCTAATGCAAGCTATTAATTACAAGCTCAGGGTGGGGGTGACATTTAAAGAGTGGGGAAGAGGCTGGCCCGTTCACTCAACCGTTACAGTAAGCTTATTAAAGATTTAACAGCGTCGTCGTGAGCAGTGAGTCATTCCCTCCAAAAACCCCTGATAAATGATCGCCTTTATTTCACAACATCAGAGAACAAAGACAACAGGTGGAAATAGAATACTATGTATAAAAATAAAAAAATTGTATTTCCCACTGAGAGTTATGAAGACGAATACGGAGTGACACAGCAGCAGCCGTTTTAAAGTGCATCAGATGAAGCGTTTTAACTAGTTCAATCTGGGTTTCCCTGCATTTTCCCAGAACTGTGTATACAAAAAATGAACCTGGCAACAAATCCTCAGCACATATCTTATCCGTTGCACTGCAGGGACTTCTGTCAGAGTCAGTAGCATTTTGACAGGTTCATTCTGTGTTGTGTGAAAACGGCTCTTGATTAATGTTTGAAGCAGTTTCGAGCTTTGTCCTGCTCAAAAAGACACCCTCTGTCACTTCTTAATCATCCTCTTTTTCTTTCTTTCTCCTTTGCTGCAGTTGCTGTCGCCTCTCTGTCAAACGGAAAGCATTTCTGTGCTCTCACCATTTAACTCACGTTCTCTCTGTATACGGTCTCGCTCTCCTTATCCGTCTCATCTTTGTCTCTCTGGCCGTCTTTCTTGCTGATTTACTACTAATCTGTTCATCAGACCGTCCCTGTCGTCCCTTGCTAAGCAACCAGATGTCTTCTGACCACAGGCCGTTAAGCTGGAGTGAAGACATGCTGCCTGTGTTTTTGTATTATTTAGGCTTGTTTAAACAGGCACGGTGACAAATAATAACGGGCGATGTGTTCTGGTCAAACGTTTATGGTATAATCATTATATTTTAACACCATGTCTTCACCAGGCATTTAATCTGAAAGCCACTTAAAATAATGACTAAGTCTAACTGGTTGCATCAGCAGCAGACTGAACAAATGCACAACTCAAATTACACTAAATAAATAAAAACTGCTCCATTGTTTGGAAATTGTTACATTAAGGAGTTATTTCTGCGTCATCTGACACTTGAAGGAAAAAATCTACTTAATTTAAATAATATATTTAACTTGAATAAAGCCAGTTAATTTAGATGCATCCACATTGAGAACATTTTTCAGGTTAACTGACAAAACGTTTTTATAGTGTAGGCAACACAATTCAAACCTCCGCACAGATTTTAATGACTCAAGCCAGTAATTAATACTTCTCAAATGCAAGAGTTGCTGTAATAATAATGCTGTCTGTGATTCTAGAATATGAAATAATGACCAGATTTAATCATCTCCAACTCTGTGACAGATATGAATTCAAACTCAGTCCTGAAGAAACATTCCGTATTGGAATCTGGTTAGAGAGACAGAGGAAATGAGAAACACCTGAAAGTAAGATGAGAAACTGAAAAACTTCCTGCACTTCTCTTTGTGAGCTCTGTATGCATTGGTGCGGTGGTTGGAGCGTTTGAGTGGTACTCTGTTTTGGCATTCTCCAGAGCTCTTCAGTGCCCACCAGATACTCTATATCTCCATTTCTGAGAGGCTCTGAAAAATTTAATTAGCTTATAACCATTTAGCTACATTAATATTCATTAAAATGGCATTTTGAACTAAATGCTAATTAGAGCCAGATGGACAGGCTCATTCTACATTTTTGTTGTTGTTGTCGGTTTGCTTTCTTGTTAATTGAAAACACTTTTGACGAATGAAACACTGAGGTGAAAAGAACAGAAAGGCTTTTTGGAGTTTTTAAAAGGGTGCCAAAATGCATGTGGTGAGAGCAGGGCCAGGTTTAACATTTTTGGGTCGCCCAGCAAATTTTGCATTTGAGATCAGACTGGAAACTGACATGATTTATTGTAAGTCCTAATTAGCTAACTGTATGTTATATGTAATAAAACAATAAAAATATAAATGAAAATGTGATTCCTCCTATCTCTCGTGGCCAGCAGGGGGGGCCAAATCTCCCCAACATTGGTTAAAATATTTAGGATTTTTTTTTAAAGTTTTAAGATTTTTAAATGAATTATACATGCACATAATTTAAAAAAGAAAAAAAAAGAAAAAAGAAAATAATAATAATAATGTGACCTTGTAATCTTAAAAAAAAAAAAAAAAAAAACATTTACTTTCCCCTACCTGTCACTCATCCAACAATCCAATAATCCAATCAAATCCTGATGGACAAATTCAAGTCACACCCCACTTTTTTTTTTTTTTCCATTCGAGAAGCCGTTTAACTTCCATGTCATGCAACTTCTGTAACATTAAACCTACCTCCACACCTCCAGAGGTCCTCCTCTCCTCAATGTTGAGTGGTATCCAAATTATTAAAATAATCAGTTTTTAACATTTCCTGTTTGTGTTTAAGGGTGAATTCAAAATAGCACTACTTTTATCATGTCTACATGTAAAGATATGGGAGAAGTAGTAAGAGTGGTATGGTAGTATGCTATTCCAATTACAGCAGGTGACTTCCAAGTGGTATTTTTGTACCCTTGAAAGGCTCTGTGAAAAGGTGAAGCTATTCATGGCATCTTTCCAAACTAAAGTGAATTTTCCATTCATGAAAGTCCTTCAAGGCTGTTTATACCAGACAACGGTCACTTCGGGGAGGTGATTTCACTTTCTATACATATAGTGCTTAGGTGAATAAATAATAAAAATGGACATTATCAAGTGCACTCATTTAGTCCCATAACACACCTCAATAATGAGTGTACAACTGATGTACACTCAACGACTATAGTCGCTAGAGAATACCCATTCACTGTTAGCATTGCAATGAATGAATTTCAGTGAACCTATGTCCAAATTCGCTCACTCATTTTCATTCACTCATTCGGTGGACTACAGTACTGGAGTAATGTAGGAATAATGAATGAGGGTAGGAGGCAAATTTGGATAAAACCATAGAGCACTACACTGATGACATATTCTTGTAGGCAAACCCAGAAGTTAGCCTTAACCTGCTTCCCTTGATAAAAACACAATAGGATTTTTCCATTGGTTTTTGGATAACTGCAGAAAATAAGCTCTGTGACCAGCAAAAGTTTTTATACTTACATGTTTCGTTCATCAAGATGATCTTCACAAATTAACACTACTTTTCGTGAATTCTGAAGCCTTGAAACAATCGCCAGATGTGAAAAGCTAAAAGTAGGCTATAAACGAACTACACCACAGTCACGTGACTTCAATGTCACCATCCCTAAGCTTCCAACAACTCTTTAGTGATTATTTTAAAAACATTTCCCCTGAAAGTTTGAGTTAGAATAGTTTGCAAGAGCATGATTATAAACACAATGAGTCTGTGAAAGTGGACGAGTGAGTAGATGAGTTTACCTGTTCAGTGTGATAATGCTTAAGGTGCCAAAATATTTATATTTAAAATATTTTTAGTTTTTGTAAACCACAGATCTTATTTCAGAAATTTAACCAAAACCCATTTAAATTACCATTGACTTAGGACAATGGAACTGGGAATGCAACTCTTTTTTCTGGGTTTTGGCCTACAAAAATACATCATGCCATCCACTCTACTGTCTACTGAGGCTGCATCCGAAATTGCATACCTACTATATAGTACGTGAAAAAACAGTATTTGACAAAAAAAATAAAAATAAAAAAAACAGTATGTCCAAATTCATAGTATTCATAAAACAGTAGGCAAAAAGTTCCCAGATGACCTACTACTTCTGGGAAGATTGTGAAGTGTGTATACTTTTCCATGAGGCCACAGGAGAAAATTTGTGAACGGCAGTGGAGCGTCACAACTGACGATGATAGGTTGCATGATAATCACAACATGGTCAATGTAGTACGCCTGGATTATATTCCTAATATATAGAACATACTTTTTTAGCGGTCACAAAGTAATTACTTATTCAATATAAGTACAAGAGAGTATGCGATTTCGGATAGTATGCCCATACACAAAACTTTTACAGCATCCAGGACAGCCAGGAACCTGGGGTAGATTTTGACAACCAGATAAACTTCAGTTTCACAATGTACATCAAGAAGACAGTTAGGAAATTGTTAAATCAAAATCCTGAACTTCATTGTATGAATCAACATTCACATTCCTTAAATGGAAAACAGAAGTGTATAAGATCACCTCTTGTTTTCTCATGTGATCTGTTCCTTTAATAGCATTATTCCATTTTTACAATGCAAACATGGGTGCAATGAATGAAACACATTTGTTTTTAATAATATATACTTGGATTACCTTTAATAAAAAGATGGAAGAATTTTTCAGCAACATAATCAACATAGAAAATTCTCTTTCTCCTCTTCAGCCAAAGGAAGGCAGTCCTGATTTTCGTATTTCTGTTCTAATCTCCTCCTTTGCTTAAGAGGGTGCCATCAAACTGCAGTTTCCCTCTTCCACTCACTCATCAGCCTGTCATTTCAAGGGCCGTGTGACTGAATTATCCTCTACACTCTCCTACTCAGTATTATGGCAGTTACTACAGTTTCACCTCCCCTTTTTATCACAGTAAATATCTGCCTTCACCCAGCGACTGCTGACTGTGGCCCCGCACCTCTGGAGGACAAATACCCAAATCAGACAAAAGAGACGCAGCCAACCACGACGATGCTCCTGATGAAAGCGTCACAGAAAAAAAGCACTACTTTATCTCGAATGTGATCATGGTGAGTATGAACATTTTGTTATCAGTCAGTCCTAAAGCTCTGACCTTGAGTTTGCATTGAGAGTTAGGGCAGCATGAACACTGAGAGGTGATATAGTCAGGCTCCAGGGATTGATGTGTCAATTTCTGGTGAAATGTACTTGCAGTAACGTTTTTATCTTTCTTTTCTTCTGACTGCTCTACAGGTTGGCTTTGGACACAAACATTGTAAGATATATAAACACTTCAGAGCAGTATCAATGCTTCATGGCAAGGATGTAACCACATATTCAGAGGCCTGTCTCACGATGCAAGCTGAACAAACGGTTTCAATCAGACATATATAAGATTTCTAACTTTCTATTCATCATAAAATCCTGAGGGAAAAATTGTTTCTGTTTTCCACATTGATAATAATAAGAAATGTTTCTTGAGCAGCAAATCAGCATATTAGAATGATTTTTGAAGGATCGTGTGACACTGAAGACTGGAGTAATGATGCTGAAAAATTCAGCTTTGCATCACAGGAATAAATAATATTTTTAAATATATTAAGCTATAAAACAATTATTTTAAATTGTAATAATATTTTGCAATATTACTGTTTTTAACTATATAAAGCTGGAGAAAGAGGATTGATTGATGGATGGATGGATGGATGGATGGATGGATGCAGCCTTGGTGAGCATAAGAGACTTCTTTCAAAACTTTTCTATCAGACTTCACTAGATCTTCACCTTTCATTTTTCATATCAAAAATGGTACACAGACTCTTGTTATTAGCGTCACTAATGTCATACAAGGATATAACATAAATAAATGCACAGCAATAATAGTTTTAATATCTGGCTTAAAATACTGCCTCATTATATCACTTAACAGAACAATAAAATAGGAATAGAGAGCTGTGTTCACAAATATCATTTACTTGCTATTCAATAACACTGTAGCATGCCGTTTTGAGAAAGTGCTTGTCATTTTAGTGCAATATACATCAGATGATGTAAAACTGTTGTGTGAACTCCTCATTATTGAAGTTCTGTCCACAACAGTTACAGTTGAAGTTGAGGAAGATTTTTTCAGTCTCTTTTCAAGCATTGAGCAACTACTTGCATAGTTTATGCACGGCTGGAAACATGAGGTCTCCTGAGACATCTGCTTGGTGTTGGAGACAGAGAGTGGGTTGGAGAGAGATATCCCGAGTGGGCAGAATGAAAGAAAAACAATCGGTCAATAAAGAACCTCCATCAATATTGCCCTCTACAGGAGGGGGTCAAAATAACAGAGCTGGTGTGGGAAAATAACACGTCATGTGTGAAAACTCAATGCTGTGGAGCTAGGGATGGTTGCTAGGGTGGGTGCTAGATGGTTGCTAAGGTGCTCTGAGTGGTTACTATGCTGCCTGATTCCATCCCGAATCTGTATGATATTGTAATACATATAGTTAATATGGCTTATTAAATCTATATACTGTATATATATATTTCCACATTTTGGCATCCACCAGGCCAACACTGAATGTCCAATTGCTTTCCATTCAAAAATAAGATACTTTTTATATAATTTTATTCAGTCTTTTTATGTTGTATTTCAAATAAATGCTGTTCTTCTATTCATCAAATAATCCTGAAAAAAGATTTTAAGCAGCACAACTGATTTCAATATTGATAATAATGAGAAATGTTTCCAGAGCAGCAAATCAGCACATTAGAGTGATTTCTGAAGGACCACGTGACACTGAAGACTGGAGTAATGATGCCGAAAATTCAACTTTGCATCACAGGACTAAATTACATTTTAAAATATATTCAAATAGAAAACAGTTATTTTGAATTGTAATAATATTTCACAATATTACTGTTTTTACTGTATTTTTTATCAAATAAATGCAGCCTCATTCACAATTTAAAGTTACCATCAAGTTTGCTCAAATCTCTAAGCCTAATTGTGAGTTAAACCACTAATAGCAAAGAGAAAATGCAGTGTTTTTTAGAGTAAAAAGAGTAAAAAATAAAAGTTGTGTATGTAATTTGTATGATTTACAAGCACAGCAAAATGTTCCGTACATCTTACCTCGCCACATCAACAACGCTAATTTAATAGTCTCCATAATGATACAGTCAGCAGCAGACAGTGAGAAGAGCGATACCTCTGCTCTTTAAAGCTTTCATAGCAGTGTTCCTATATTTATGGGCTAAGAAAACTTCTTACATGTCATTAGAGTCTGTTAATGCATGCTTTAGATGATCATCTTGATGTGAGGGCGGTTATTCTTTAGGTAATGAACCAAACAAAGAGAATGGATGACCAAGGCGAGTTTAGAGCTGTGTGGGAGGACCAGACGGGGATAAAGAGACTCGCTGGAGAACGGAGAGAGAGCGAGTCTGGTGTGAAGAGAGGAGACATGCAGAGATGTGTACAGTTCAGAGGCAGGTCAGCGTGGTGAGGAGGTGGGGCAGAGTTTTGATGAGCAGCGAGAAGGGACTGGTATTTTGGGCCGAGGTGTCGTCTCTCTGTGGGGGGGAGGGATTCGATGTGGCAGGTGGGGAGTAAACACAACACGGAAATGACACAAACTCACAAAACACACAGAGGGGGGTCGGCGCTGCTGGAAACGCCCCCCAAAAAAGGAAAGACTGTGTGTGTGTGTGTGTAGTGGCATGGAAAGAAAGATTGAGTAAAAGATGAGGATGCAAATAATAAGTTTTCTTGATCTTTTGAAAATAAACAGTTCATTGTACTAGGAAAACATACTGTAAGTTTCATAAAACAAAACTTCCTCCCCAGTGGAAAAAAGAGCACTTACTGAATCTAAGCTCTAAAAATGGCTCATTCGGGGGGGGGGGGGGGGGGGGGGGGCACATAGACCGGACTGAATGGGGACTTTACCGTCGGCGATTAAAGGGGCAGGGGCTCAAAAATGTAATATTTACTCACCCTCATGTCTTTCGAAACTTGTATGAGTTTTGTTCATCTGTGGAATGCAAAAGAAGATGCATCCTACACTCATTTGTTGGCTGCATACGTCATTGCAGTTGCCTAATTTCAGAAAAGTAACCATTACATTCCCAAGTAAGAAAGAAATTACTATGATTTATGCCTCACGAGGAATAACAGCCAGTTTCGTAATAGTTACCTTTCTAAAAGAGACATCCTCAATGACGTATGCAGCTGATAAATGCGACCTCAAAACGGTGCAGCCTTCGAAATAAGACAAAGCTATTTTAACAAAAACAAAAACAAAAAAACAGTGTTTTTAATTCAATGTCAGTGGGGTGCAGTTTTGTATGAATCACAACTTTCCTCTCCAATTATAATTATTTTTTGTGTGTGTGCAGAAGAAAGACAGTCATAAAGGTGTGAAATGAGTAAATGATGACAGAATTTTCATTTTTGGGTGAACTGTCCCTTTAAACCAGCAGTTTTTAATCTTTTAAAATTGCATACCTCCCTACTATGTAGTAGGCGAAAACAGGATGCAAAAAGAGTATGTCCAAATACACAGTAGGGCGAAAAGTACCCAGATTACCTACTGCTTCTGCCACGATGCTGAAGTGTGCATCCAGTGGACAATTTACTATCCCATAACGCCATGGAAGAGGATTTGTAAATAGCAGTGAAGCAACACAACTGACTCTGGTAGGTCACATGACAATAACAACATGGCAAATGTAGTATGTCTGAATTACATTCATACGATATATAATGTACCTTTTGAGCAGTTGCAAAGTAATTAGAAGTACCTACTCAGTGTGTATGCAATTTCATGTGCAGCCTAATGCCCTCTGTTGTCAACAACAATATCTAAATGCCCTACGCTTTCTATCCAAAACAATATTACAAAGCCTGGCCTACCTGGAAACATATATATTCGGCCCCCTTAGGAGGTTTGCTGAAGCACTCTAGTGGGCCCCGGGCCTCTGGTTGAGAACTATTGCTTAAGCTATATGTACTTTATTCTACCTATATGTTGTGCTTCTTTTCAGATGTGTGACCCTCTCATGGATCAGAGAAACAATGGAAAACTGCCCTAGTAAAAGAAGTAATATATTTAAAATACATTCATTTCATACTAAGTATCAATTCTATTAACATATTTATTGACACATTGCTTGAGAGTTACTGATATAAAAAAATATAATTAAACTTTATTTGGAGTGCTACTTGTGCACAATGCACATTTCTTAATATTAAGCCTAAATGTGTTTTAATGTCACTATTGATGAGGATTGTATGATCTTTGAATATTATCAGGCTTTAAATGCAAGACAATTAAAGTGTACCTGAAGTATACTTGCAATAGTTCCACTTTAGCACAATATTTCAGCATTTCTTTAGTTGGACTTCAGAACTACTTCCGCACAATTAAAGTGCATAATCTAATTTAGCAGACTTTAAGTAGGCTATACCAGTTTAGTATACTAAAAGTACAATTGCAGGGTACTTTTATTAAGCACATAAATATGTAAATGTATTTGTAGTATACTTAGCATGAAATAAATGTATTTCAAATATATTTAAGTAGCCTATATTTATTTTTCACTAGGGTGTATACTAAATAATGACTGTTGGTGCAAAAGCATATGTAGACATGACTACATAAGTAGACAATATGATGTATATGATCTCTAACAATATTGTTCTGTATCTTATGCATGTCATTCACAATGGAAGCATAAATGACCACATATAGTATGCGCACACACCTGCCGAACTCTGTTGTCCCCCTACAGATATGTTTCTCCTGACCACTGCACTCTAGCAATAGCTCTCAATCTCTGTGCCCCTGGCTGGCAGCCGCGGTCGGGGGTGGGTAATTACCTGAGTCCCAGGCTTCTCCACTCTCACGGGCCTGAAGGCCCATAAATCCTTCCAATGTCTGAAGGGCCCATTCTAACAGTCACTAGAGAAGTATCTTCAGATACTTTATTGCCTTCACCAGCACTGACCTTTGGTGGTGCATGTGGCCCGAGGGGGAATCTAGATGCACCTCAGAGAGAAAGGACGGAATGAGAAAATAAATGTATAAAAGCAAGCAGAGGACCATCAACAGAGGAAGGACGGAGAAAGGTGTGGGAGTAGTTTAATTTTTCAGAATGTGCCGCATGTGAAGCCTGTGGGGGAAAGACAGAGAGGGAATAAAGCAGAGAGAAAGAGAGACACTGAGCATGGTGTGCTCCATTGAGGTGGAAATGTGTGGATGGACATCTCAGTTTGGCAATTTGATGATGGCCATCCAGTTAGCACATGGTAACCATGGAGGCTTGGGAATGCAATGATTCCATGGTGATGTCAGAGGCATGATGGGATCACATCTCAACTCGAGCCAGAACTAAGAAGAATGCTATCATAAATCTCAAGATCTCGAGATCTTAACATTCAATCCTGAGACAGATGGTCCATTTATTACATTACAGCCTTCACAAAACCTGTTCATCTCCACATATTTTCCACAAAAAACCCTTTACATTTGGGTTATTTTCCAAAACAACTAAAGGACACTGCAAATACACTGTACACTCCTAAATGATGCCTTTATTGGCATCAGTGGTTCCATGAAGAACCTTTAACATCCATATAACCTTTCCATTGCAAAAAAAGAAAAAAAAAAATCTTTACAGTGGAAAAAGCTTCTTTAGATTATTAAAATGTTCTTCAAACTAAGAAAAGGAGGACCCCAAATTGGTTCTTATATGCCATCACTGTGAAAACCCCCTTTTGGAACCTTTATTTTTGAGAAAGCAGGTTTATGATATGAAACGTACCATATCATTTCTGGTCTTATTTTGTACAATTTAGTGGTGCACATTATTCTGAAGAAAAAAAAAAGTAATCTTTGCAATCTTTCACACTTGCACTACCTTTGAAACCACCTGCCTTTTCTTGTTGAATATCCTTTTTCAATTGGAAATCCATCAGATTACGGAATTGGGGGTTGCCAATGCAAAGTCATGGAGATATTACATATTTTACATAATTTAAGAAATTTAAGATAAGATATAAGTTTTGTAAAAAAATAAATAAATATATATATATATATATATATATATATATATATATATATATATATATATATATATACAGTGCCTTGCGAAAGTATTCAAACCCCTTCATTTTTTTCATGTTTTGTTATGTTATAGCCTTATGTTAAACTGCTTTAAATTACTTCCCCCCACATCAATCTACACTCCATACACCATAATACACTTGGTTTTCATTAAGACTATCTCTATATTTTGGTGCATTGAGCTTTTCTTCTACTCTGATGTGTCCCTCAGTCCCTGCCGCTGAAAAACAGCCCCACAGCATGAGGCTGCTACCAACACACTTTACTTTTGGGATGGTACTCTGCAGGTGATGAGCAGTAGTTTCCTTCAAACAAGAAGCTTGGAATTAAGGTTCATCAGACCAGAGAAATTTGTTTCTCACAGTCTGAGGGTCCTTTATGTGTTTTTTTGTTTTAGTTTTTTTTTTTTTTTTTTGCAAATTCCAAGTGTGTTTTCATGTGTCTTCACTGAGGAAAGGATTGAGTTTGACCACACCAGCATAAAGCCCAGACTAGTGGAGTGTTGCACCTATGTTTGTCCTTCTGTAGGTTTCTCCTGTCTCCACATATGATCATGGAGATCAACTAGAGTGACCATCAGCTTCTTGGTCACCACTCCAACCAAAGTCCTTCTCCATCAATTGCTCAGTTTGGCCAGGAGGCCAGCTCTAGGAAGAGTCCTGGTTGTTCCAAACGTCTTTCATTATGGATTATGGAGGCTACATGCTTCTGTGAACCTTCAATGCAGCAGAATTTTTTCTGAACTCTTCCCCAGATGTGTGGTTTGATGCAATCCTGTCTCTGAGCTCTACAGGCAGTTTTTTTGACCTCAGGGCTTGGTCTTTGCTCTAATATGCATTTTCAGCTGTTAGACCTTTTATTAAGACGTGTGCATTTCCAAATCATACCCATTCAATTGAATTTGCCACAGGTTAGCTTCACTCAAAGTGTGGTAACATTTACAAACAAAATGAATGCTGCTCAGCTAAATTTCAACTGTCCCAGATAAGGGTATGAATACTTATGCAATGGAATTATTTAACTTTTTTATCTTTAATAAATTTGCAAAGATGTTAAAAACCTGTTATTTGCTTTGTCATTATGGTGTATGGAGTGTAGATTGAGGTGGAAAAAAAGTAATTTCAAGCAGTTTAACATAAGGCTGCAACATAACAAAACATGAAAAAAATGAAGGGGTTTGAACACTTTCGCAAGGCACTGTATATATATACTATAATAATAATAATAATATATATATATATGTTTTTTTTTTTTTTTTTTTTTTAAATAAGCCGAATCTTGTGTTAAAACCATGTCAGGTTTTGATGTGATTGAATTGTCACATTTGTCAGTTTCATTGACAATAAATGAAACTTCATAGCGATAGAAGTTATTTAAATTTTGCTCTCTTCCTCACACACAGATACTGAGCTGCTTCAGAAGAATAAAAATCATAGGGTCTATTTTTATGATACATTTATAGTGTTCTTGGACCCTCGAGCCCCTTGGCAGCCTCCCGATCCTTCACTTATATTGCATGGAAAAGAGCATGCATGAATGTTCTGTCTAGCATCTTTTATGCTCCACACACAAAAAAGAATCTCATATGTTTCAAGCTACAAGAAGGTGGGTAAATGGCAGAATTATGCTTTTTAAACAAAATCAACATTACCGAAAATAGAATAATGAATGAAAATGTGCTGTATTGCTGTATAATCTAAACAGCAAACAATGTTGAATGCTGTACCTGAATGGTGCACTTCAAACCATTGATCTATGCATCACACGTGCTCAGTCCGAGTCTTTAGCACTTCATAGAGGGCGATGTAAAGGGCTTTATGAGCAGATGAATTTTAACTTTATTTGCTGTTGTGGTTTGAGCTTTACTCCTCTCACGGCCTGGAGGCTTTCTGAGAATCTTTTTTGAGTATGTGATGAGATTTACAGGAGGCAAGAAACACCTGGGGGAAGCAGAGGGGGAAAGCCACACACACACACATCCGACATGGGGGCTCCTCCACCGACGGAGGAAATATCAGGTTGTCATTATCAAATTCTAATTCCCATGCTGTCAGTTTCCATTACGGCAGTCAAGCTCTGAGTCCTAAAGGTTATTGATTTAAGTCCTAATCTACAAACAAATATTTTACCTGCCCTTTTTTCTTGGCCAGCAGCAATGTTAAGCGAAGGGCAAAGTCTAGTGTTGATGGATTTCGCCTTGGTTGGCACCGAGCGTGTGTGTCATAGATGGGCCCTGCTTTGCCTTTATGAATTATGGACACTTTCCATGAATAGGGTACAAACTAGGACCTGAATCTAAAAAAACATTACTTTTTATTTTCTTTTTCAACACATGGAATGTTAGATGAGGTGCCTAACCTTCAGAAAATGTTGATTTGCAATACTTTTAAAATTATTTTGCATAAAGTTTGCAATCTTCTAACCCTGTCATCAAGCTTTGGGTCATGTCTAAATATAGTTTCAAATCTTATTTTTGTAATCATCTGTACTTAGTGACTGAAGTTCAATTTAAATAAAATATTAATTTGATAATGTTTTTTCTTACTATAATTTTGATTTGATAATTTCTTTGCTTGAAAAAACATGAAAATATACAGTTATGACTTTTTTATTTAATTATGTTAATTTTGCATTAAATACAATGTTATTTTCAGTAATCGAGATCTGGCAGCAACAGCACATTTCTCAGCGAGCTTCATCAAGCGATTCACTGTCAGCTTTCCTTGTGCATGAAATCACCCACAGGCCAACAAACCAAAGAGCACCTTGATTTTTTTTTTTTTTTTACCTGTGCTGCTGTTTCACAGTCGAAAAGAAACATAAAAAGATAAAACAACACCAACTGAAGACCATAACAACAACAGACATCCGTGTCGCAGAGTGCTTGAGTTAAAAGTTTAATAGATACACACAACTCTATTTTAAAATCTCTTTTAAAATACTTTAACAAGTTGTGCATTCAGCTGTACATATACGATACACGTTCGCGTCAAAACTGAAGTATACTTTGGGCTTAAAGGGATAGTTCACCAAAAAATTAAAATTCTGTCATTAATTATTTACCCTCATGTCGTTCCAATATTTTTGATGAAATCTGAGAGCTTTCTGACCCTGCATAGACAGCAACGTAACTACCATGTTCAAGGCCCAGAAAGGTAGTAAGGACATCGTTAAAATAGTTCATGTGACATCAGTGGTTCAACCTTAATTTTATGAAGCTACTAGAATACTTTTTGTGCACAAAGAAATAACGACTTTATTCAACAATTTCTTCTCTTCTGTACTTTACAAGCAGAGGAAAATGTACACTGTACATAAAACAATCTTCGTAAACATGTCTGAAGATTTCGACAGAGAGGATGACGTGCAATTTTTTTCGTGGTACTGCTGTGAACGCACAGCGAAGGCTAACATGGAAGAGAAAAAAAATTGTTGAATAAAGTTGTTATTTTTGTTTTCTTTGCACACAAAAAGTATTCTCGTAGCTTCATAAAAATGCGGTTGAACCACTGATGCACATGGACTATTTTAACGATGTCCTTACTACCTTTCTGGGCCTTGAACGTGTCAGTTGCGTTGCTGTCTGTGGAGGGTCAAAAAGCTCCCGGATTTCATCAAAAATATCTTAATTTGTGTTCTGAAGATGAACACAGGTCTTATCGGTTTGAAACGACATGAGGGTGAGTAATTAATGACAAAATTTTCATTTTTGGGCGAACTACCCCTTTAAGCGCATAAAGTGGTACAGACCTAGGGTGTGTTAATGAGAACAATGTACTAAAAACAAAAAAGCTTTTTCTTTGCATTTTTAAAAAAGCTTCACATACAGATAACACAGTTGTCAAAACGATCCCCGTTCACATGGATCAACGAAAACGACTAAAACCGCTGTATTATGGAAGCCAGTAGGTGGCGATGTCACTTTGTACAGAAACACCTACGTGCCTGTGCACATTGCTATAGACTGAACACATTATACACATGTGCGTAACATCACCATTTCACAAATTTGTGCTTTTGTAGTTTACACAGAAACTGTATTGTTTTCAGAAACTTGCAGTTGGAAACCAGTTTTCAAACATTTTCGTTTTCAGGCCCCCAAAATGCTGTAAATGAACAGTTTTCTGTTTCTAATTTGAGAATGCCAACTAGTTCTAGTTAAAACTAGCTACTTAGTTCATGTTAAACAATGGTTTATCTGTGAGATAAATATCTCTTGCAACATTGTTTGTGCCTCTACTGCTTTAAAAACCGTGATGAAATGGAATCCTTGGAAAGTGTCTGACACCCACTCATCAACATAATACACAAAAGAGACACAACAAAGATCCCTAAAGGCAAGTATATCTTTGTAACTGACAAGCTGGGCACAGATATAATCACAGCATGTTTCAATCTATACCTCTGTCATGACTAAGCAGTGAGAAGAGGTCATCGCAGACTGACGCATTTTTTGGCATTACAACACATCAGTGTCAGTGCACAGAGTAACAGAGGAGGCTGGAGTGTGAACGAGAGGCTACCTGCCGAGAAAAGAAGGAGAGCCGCGGTGGTTTGTTGCCACCGGTCAATTACAGCTCGGTTATGGAGCCATCTGTTAATCTTTCCTACTCTTCCTCTGTTTTTCTTTATCTCTCTCTCTCTCTCTCTCTCTGTGCTAACAGCCTTCACACTATCAAACCCTGAGCGTATCTGAGAGATGCTAGAGAATGATAGCTGTCCGACACATGCCGCCTTTATCTTAAAGTAGTACAATAGGAGGGATCCAGAGTAGATAAGAGACAACTAGTGATAATACAGGGAGACTTCATGGTCCAGTGGTGTGAGCTCAGGAAGTGGGACTTTTAAAGAGCAACAGTGCCACCCTGCGGTCAAGAGTGGTACTGCTGATAGAAGTTAGCAAGGCATGCTTAGTTTTTAATGCTCTCAACTTTGTCTCAAATGTTTCCTCAAAACTGTATTAGAAGAAATAAAAACTGACAACTGTTTACATACATCTGTGAAATTAATATGGATAGTACAACTCAGATAATTAGATTCTGGCAAAATTTCACTGTTTTGATTGCAGAAACTTTGGTATCTTGGCAAATCTGAGCACTGTTTGAGACACGGTCAAGAGCTCCTCCCAGAGTTATAAAGTAGAAGACAAAATGCTGAAATTAATCACCATAATTTACAATTGCAAAATACAAACCTTTTCAAATATTTTCCCCAAATACTACTCCATTTGCCATTGGGCAGACAAACAGCTCACATAATTTGGTAAGAAATATATTGATCCGAATTATAGTGTAATATATTTCAATGAACGTATGAATAAATATATAGACTGTTCCAGGATAAACACAACATATATACCATGTCAACCCCTGCATGGCCTTTTCATATTTTATGACTTTATTATGCTCAAAACAGGTGAACATGTACATGTAAAGAACACGCTCACATGATGTATCCGACAGCTGTCTTATAGAGGTTTGTACGGACTCCTGATCTAATTTCTGTTTTGCACCCAAGCAATCGTGACTTCCAGCTGTGCGTTCCCGTCTCAATAAATCAGCACTGACAGGTTGCTAAAGCAATACCCAAGGCCTACTGCAGCCTACAGTGTATAACGTACACTTCAGTGAATTCCAACAAAATGTGTGTGTGTGTGTGGCACGGCCTCTGTATGTATGTGTGTGTGTGTGTGGTCTTGAGAGGTAGAGATCTGAGCGCGACCCTTTTCAGAGCTGCTTCAGTGCCTCATAACTGAGACCAATAATGAGTGTTTAACACAGCCTATTACATCCCAGACAGAAATGAGGATTGTACACATTCAACATGCAATCATGTAGAGAGAGAGAGAGAGAGAGAGAGAGAGAGAGAGAGACTGGAGAAACTGGGTGCTTATGGTACCCAAGGGACTGGATGTAAATTAATATAAGCGAAAAATAAAAGACAGGGTGTCACAGTTATAATGAGACAGGTGGTTTCAGCAGCTGGAGAGAGAGAAGAAAGGATCATAGAAAGAAAGACGCATAGAGAGAGAGAGAGGAAAAGGAGGAGACTGAGTAAATTAACAGAGGCCAGAAATACGCTGAGAAGCAATAGAGCAGACAATCGCAAAACATGCATGCGTACTGTCACATTAAACAGCAGAATGAAAAACAACAGAATGCAGAGAAAGGAAAATATAATACAGTCGATGGAGTCAGGGTTATTACTGTACATCAAAACAATAATAGTAAGTTATAGTACTATTTCAGATTTGCTTGTAAAGTGCATTTATTTATTTTATTATAATTTATTTATTCCCCTTAAATTTTAAAGTTTGCTCTTATTGGTTCCCCAACTGATTCCTTAACTCTAAATTTCAGCTGTTCTATAATTAACTGAAGAGGTATTCAATGACAAAACACCTTTTGCATTTTTAAAATGTATTTTTTTAATAAATAAATAAATAAATGCAAAGTTTTTAAAATAAATGTCTAGGCCTATATGATTTATTTTATCAAATATAAATATTTTATCGGACAAAGCATGCATAATTAATTTAATAAAATAAATATACATGCTATGTTTCAGAGTGAAGCACAGCACTTGTTCTCTGCAGTTTTCCACCACAATAAAAGTTTAATGGCTTAACGTTTTAAAATGAAAAAAAAGATAAAGTATAGTATAAAGTATAGCCATAAAGTATTGTAATTTTACAGTTACTGTCTACTGTAAAATAATATAATAATAATAATAATAATAATAATAATAATATATTTTTTAAAAACTCCTTTGTTATTTTAAAGTGAAATATTAATTTACATATTAGTAATATTTCTTATTTTTATTATTAATTACATAAATTTAGTAAAAATTGCAAAAAACATTATCAGAAAAAAGTGGTGATTTGATTTTTCTTTCTCAAATCGTACAGCCTTTAGACAAAGAATGCCTATAAGGATTAATAAATTGCATTGTGCGATCTTCATCTGTAATAGCTATGCCTTAAAAAAAAAAAGTAACAGGGTTGAAAATTTTACAGTTTAATTTGACATTACAAACCTTGTGCTGAAGGTCATGGCACAACGGGTGTTTTTATTTTATTTATTTATTTTTTTAATTTAATGCTGATATTTCTACAAATATCCATTTTTTAATGATCAATTGTCTATTGTACAAAATGCTAACAGGCTTGACTTTTTAACACTGTCCCCTACTGCCAACATAACAAAATATTAGATAAGGCCGGAGGGGTCTGTTGATTGCTTCGCTTTCAATCAGACCCCAAAGGACAAGAACCCAGAGGTCACTGTCACACACACACACAATCATTAGATGAGATCTGCGTTTGTAGCTCAGGCTTATGTTTATGAATGCCTTGTGTTCAGTTCATTTGTATTGATTATCTAAAGACTGAACAGAACAGATCACCACCGGTCAGGTGAACACAAAGGGCACGATGGAGGGTTTGGCATGAGACGCCGTCTGCCCGGCAGCTGTGACCTTCTGAAGGTCACAGACAATAAAGAAAAAGCATACAGGCTCGGTGACAGGCATCCAGGGGACAGGATGGCCCACTTGTCAGGTGTGGCTTGAAATGCACACACACATATATGGCCACA
Organism: Spinibarbus caldwelli; assembly: GCA_039654775.1. Taxonomy (NCBI): domain Eukaryota; kingdom Metazoa; phylum Chordata; class Actinopteri; order Cypriniformes; family Cyprinidae; genus Spinibarbus; species Spinibarbus caldwelli. The sequence continues at coordinate 5,041,909 of CM077237.1, forward strand.
AACATAGACACACACACTCTCTGCAGGTGTTACGGTAGTGATGGGTGATAAAGACAGCCAAGAGGAGGAGAGGAGATGGAGTTAGAGCTCATAACTCTTTGCACGCTTCTTCGGCTGATACATCGAGCTCTGCACACGCAGACAGTAATGAGCCGTACCTGTGAAAGAATGAGTTAGGGTGTTCAAACACACTCACACACACACACACACACACCTGTCACGAGCAATAGGGGAGCCCTCAAACAAAGACAAACTGTTTCTGGAGTGGGCAAACAAGCAGCTGCTCATGTTAAAACACATTACACAGATATGAGACCCAACACACTGAGATGCAACAAAATGAGAACACTCCCAAATGTATACTACCTACTAACCTACTATTTTAGTAAGATAGTAGTATACAGTATGTATACTACAGCGGAAAATATGAGCACTGCACTGAATATTGTGTCCCACAATCCAATGCACTCTGCCTTCCATTTGCAATGTAATAAATTGAGCAATATCAACCACAATTATATATCCATAATATTGATAAATAATATTATAATTACAAACTAAATTTCCTTCAGAAAACATTCCAATATGCTGATTTGTTGCTTAAGAAACATTTCGGTAACACTTTATTATAGGGACCAATTCTCACTATTAACTAGTTGCTTATTAGCATGCCTATTATTAACATATTGGCTGTTTATTAGTACTTATAAAGCACATATTCTGTATGACAGTATATGATCTCTAATCCTACCCAATACCTAAACTTAACAGCTACCTTGCTAACTATTAATAAGCAGCAAATTAGGAGTTTATTGAGGCAAAAGTCATAATTAATGGTTTGTTAATGGCAAGAATTGGACCTTAAAATAAAGTGTGACCAACATTTCTTATTATCATAAATTCTGAAACCAGTTGTGTTGCTTAAAATTGTTGTGGATTTTAGTGCATTTTTTTCTCCCAGGATTCTTTGATAAATATAAGTCAATCAATCAGTCAATCAATCAGCTTTTATTTGAAATAGAATGGAGTAAGAATGTAAGAATGGTGCCCAATGAAAAAAAAAAAGTAAAAAAAATAAATAAATAAAATAAAAATTTAATATTTTATTATAATATATTCATCCTTCTGTCATATCAAACCCATACAACAAAGGAAATGTGTTGTAGAATGTCCTGACTGCTCAGTGAAAATGAATGGGGACCAAGACAGTCAAGCTCTAAAAAGAACAAAAAAGAAACATAAAGGCATCTTTGAAGTAGTCTGCGCAGCTCAAATGCTATATTCCAAGTCCTCTGAGGTCATGCGATGCTCTGTGAGGAACAGGCCAAAATGTAAGTTGTTATTCACTGATGTTCCTCTCTGCAGTAGCTTTCAATTCTCATTAATGCTCACAAATATGGCATGTCAAGGAGCAGTGTGGAGCCCCGAAGGGAAAAATATGGGATAGGAGGACAAATTATATTCAAATGATTTTGCTTTAGCTCGCAAAACTGCATCCAAACGATTCAAAATGTTTGTAGTAGCGTACTACATTCTGTTGCACAGTACATACAACGGTACACACTTTGCACTATTCTGTAAGCAGTACGCTATATTGCATTCCAAACAGAGCCTGTAAGATTTTCAGAGCATAAGAAGCTCTTAAAAACTCAAAGCCTGAGACAGATGTTATGTTAATAGATCCTTTCCCTCTTGACAGAATAGGTAGTGCTGAAATGCTACGAGGCTAAATAAATGTATCACTTGACATAAAAGCAAGCAGGAACCCAACACAAAAGGCCTCAGGGATGTTTTACTGAAGTAACCTAACCAAAGTTACAAGATCGCTTCGTTTTTGAAGTTCTGCAAAGGGTTTTTTGCTCATATGGGACATTTAAGGCAAGGTACCGTGGCTCAAGGCCTCATATTGCACATTTTATACAAAAATCCTTCAATCAAACTAGGCTTCTCATGACTTTGCTCATTTGCTCTAAGAGGGTGCGCGCGCACACACTCAGTTAATCATCCTTTTGGTGCAACAGGAGAGGAGGAGAGAGAAGCTAGGTCATTAGGGGAGGTTGGAGAGATGCAGGATGCATCTTAACGTGACACGCACACTGTTTGGTATGCCTGCCACATGAGGGACAGTGCTTTTTTTATTTAACACGAGCACACACACACACACTCTCAGTGAGGGTCCATGGTAATTTGATCAAAAGCGACCTTCAACAGGCGATCCCAAAAGGTTAGGCCTCACACCAAATAAAGTCATATGAATAATCATGCTCGCTGTATCTGTGTAAATCAAGCTTGGTTAATCTTCTGTGAAGCCATATTTCAAAGACCATAAAATGAAGGCATAATTTCCTGACGAGTTATATATTTAAAAAGCAGATAAGAGTTTTACAGAGACGAGGAAGAGACGTGGAAGGAAGGGAAAATGACAAAGAGAAGAGATGAGGTAGAGACGAAATGAGAAGAAGCAGTGGACGAGAGAATGGATATGATGCTGCAAAGGGAAGATTAGAAGAGATGAGAAAAGAGTTTATGAAGAGAAGAGCATAGACAAAACGAGATGAGAAAGAGAAAGGCTGAAAGACACTAGACAAAATGCGACAAAAAAATGGGACTAGAAGTGAAGACAAAGGAGGAGTTGAAGTGAAGCAAAGAGAAGAGACAAGATGAAGAAGAGCAAGGAAAAGACAAAATGAGATGAAAAGACGAGACAGAAAGAGCAAATGCAGAGAAAGGGATGATACAAAGATAAGATCAGAAGACAAGAATGAGAAAAAGAAGAGATGAGTACCAGATGAGCATCAACAAAATTTGAGAAGAGAAAGGGTAAAGATGAGACAAAAGGTGAAGGAACGTGACCAGACAAGACAGAAGAAGGGATAAAGAGAAACTGAGATGAACTGAAAGAAAGTATCCAAAATGAAACAAAGGGATGGGACAAGGCTAAAAGACTAAGGATGAAAGAGAACAGAACTAAAGAGAAGAGACCAGGCGAGACAAAACAAGCCAAGATTCACTATTCATTCTGAGTTTCATTCCAGCCTTTATCTGCTAACAAAAGCTTGGCCAAACAAAACCTTAAACTTTTGGACTTTATGTCTTCGTTCTTACTTGTCTCGGGCATTTGATTTATTGTGCTCCTTGCGGGAAAAGCATATGAAGCATTTGGGAGAGAAAAACTGAAAAAAGGCACGACCTTGAATGCGTTAGTCTATTTCTCAAAAGACGTGTGTTGACCTTGTTTTGACAGGAGTCAGTGCGTTTTAATTTCAGGGTTTTAGAAGTATGGATTTTGTTTTATGCCTTTTTAATGGAAGCCTCGCCTTCTATTTTAGACCCCGTCCCGTTGACCTTTCTTCCTCCTTCGCTCTCTTCTTCCGTGATCTTCCTCCGTCACCCTCCCTCCCCTTTCCCTGCGCTGTAATTTCAGATGGAGTTTGTGGAGGCAATAAATGTAATTAGTATCGTATTTCAGATGGACTAGACACAGCAAGGGAGGGAGATATTATGAGCGAGACCCTCCCTTTCCCTCTTTCTTGTTCTGAGTGCGCTGTCTCTCTCCCTCTCTCTTTCTCTCCATTGTTGTGCCAGTGTCCCCTCTGTCCTGTCCTCTTAGCGGTGTCACCGTAGTGCTGGCTTAACTCTGTCTCTCTCCATTTATCCGCTCTGTTCTCCTTGCTCCACACTGGACGGACTCAGAAAGGTCACGCAGAGGAGAGTTGCTTATTCACCAGAGAGCCGGTCACTCCCTGGACTGCAGTAGAGGCGGGCAGACAAGCAGGAGCAGATGAGAAATGTGTCATACACCAGACCCACTCAGAGGCTGTGATGGGAATGCATTCAGACCATATAAACACACATGAGGGATCAACGAAAACTCATACACACACATTCATGCACATTGGCAGTTCTAACATTAATGGACACCCCTGAAAGGACTGTATCTGTGACCTATAAACAACCTTACACATATGGTTAAATACAGAGAGTAGCCTTCCTGTAGATCTCAGAGAGAAGAGATGAGAGTGCTCAAGAAGAGAAATCAAAATTGCATTGATTCCTTCATTTTTAAAAAATAAATAAATAAATAAATGGGGGCAAATGGGGCCAATTTTTGGAGGACTTTTATACAGAAATTTGAAGCTTATACTTTTATAAAAGCACAGTCATTTCATACTTAGCACATTAATTTGTGTGCCAAGACTTAATACACAAGTTTTGGCACACAAATTAATGTGCTAAGTATGAAATGAATGTGGTTTTTAAGCACAAGATGTAATTTTGGATGTAATTTAAGTTGTTCTTGTCATGTTTACAGTCATTATTCGATTTTAGAGTATATGGTGCTGTGTTTTATGGAAACAAAAAACTGTAAAAATGCAATAGTAAAGACTTAATTGGTTAAGTGTTACCTTACCATGGTAAGTCACGTTACAGTGAAAAACTTTAAATGGTTTAACATCACATTTACATTAACTTTTACAGTGAATGTTATTTCACTGTAAAATACTATCAAATTTATGGGTTTAGCAGGCAAAAACTAAAAAATTACTCTATAATTTACAGTGAAAAAATATAAAAGGACATTCCCAGAAGTCAATGAGCTATACATCACATACAGTCTGATTATATTTCAAATAAATATATATTTTTGATATATTTGTTATCAATAATGTAAATTATGTTATCAGTAATGTAAATTACATTTGGTGTTTAGTTAATTTTTATTGCATTATTTTAGTGATAGTATGTACATTTATATATGTATATTGGACAAGTTTTATGGATATGCCTCTTATGATGAACACTAGGATTTCTGTTGTGCCACCTGCATTATTATGGTGGTTATCGGTACATTTTAAGGTAAAAAGCAGACATTACATTATTAACGTTGTCACTTATGAGTTTGTTATGAGTTGTAAAATATACAGGCACCAATATGCCTTCCCATAATACCTGAAACCATAAATTTTACAGTATATTTTAACTGTCTCACTGTAGCTTAGATGTTTGCTTTTTTTAATAAAGGAGAAACAGTAATTTAATTTATTCTTGGTAATCAACATTAGACCACAAGTGCTGTTGATTGAGCTTAACTTGTACTGATCCAGAATATTCCTTTAAATGTGTCTTAGAACTGTAAAAGCTAAATGAATAAGATATTTCCCTATGGATAGAGCGACATTTCATTATGTTCCAGAGTAAAGAGTTTTTGTTTTGCAGTTCTTAATAATAGTTTTGACTCATGCTTAATAACAGATTTGATTTCATGCTGGCAAAACCAGTTTTCTGTTTTAATTTGATTTGTTTCTTAGGTAGAAGCACCTTCTACCACCATCAGAAACGTCTCTTCTTCAAGATGGATGCAAGTGTATTAAGTAAGTAAATAGTGCCAATTTTTATTTCATGTTGACTTCAACAAATCAATGACCTCTTTCATTGTTTTCCAACAAGATAACTGAGTTTAGATTGTTCAAGTCAATCTCCATCCATGTTTTTTTAGCCTGTTTGCTCTCTCCCTCTCTCTGTTCTTGTCAATCTCCCAAAAAGAACTTGACATAAAGTACCATCTGCCATCTCAAAATCCTCTTTAGCAAATCAAACAAACCTGGTCATTTCTGGATACTTACAGACAACTTTTGAAATGCTATTTAAGAATAAATTTAACCCCCATGCCACCACAGAGATAGTCAAAGACAGCTCTTTCTCTCTTGTTGGGAATCTGTGACAGGAAGAGAGTACAAATGAATTTCCTGCCTGTTATTACATTGCAGGGTGGTATTAGTAACTGTACCCCAGAGGTGGTCTCCTAATTAACTCCTGCCAAGTGACACTTCCTACAAGTCTCCCCTGGATTACAGAGTCGACCTTTGATCCACATTTTAATTTCCCAAGGAAGGAGAGGCTAACAAAAAAAGACAGAACGGAAAGAGGAAAAAACATGATGTCTATTTTTAATAAACGAGAAAATGACTTGGACACAGTGGGGATTGGCTATTTAGTGAGACGCAAACAAACATCACACAGGCTGGTGAAATATGTCATGAAATAAAAGCTGAAGTAAAATGTCAGCACTGTGTAATCCCAATATAAAGGTGAGCATATGCTAACAAAAACACAGGCTTGTTTCATTGAGGGAATAGAAAGGAGATGCAAATTGTTTAACTGTAGCAATTAATGTATTAGCAGCAGTGGACAAATGTTTACCATGGCCTTTTTTTCTTTTCTTTTTTTTTTCTTTTTTTTGTGATTCACAGTTCAACTAAATCCTTCCTATCTCCACCATCTCCATTCTTGGTTCAAATACGAGTAAAATCACTAGAGATAATACACTCATCCGTCAGAGTACCAGACTGTATTTCTCTTATCCTTTTGTCTGTCCTCTCACCACTGCACAGATCTGAAATGACAGGGTGGACCAGAGCGATGAAGCAGACACGCTCTCTTTAACCCCGTGAGGTGTTTTCACCTGAGGTCCAATCCTGAGGGAGTCATGCCAACTGCTGGAGAGACGGGTTTTTATCCCAAAAATCTCAAATTAGATGTTTTTTAATGCTTCTTTAATTGTACTAATCATAGCCTCAGCATGCTGATGGAGACGCTATACACAGGGATCATTAAAAAAAAAAAAAAATGATGCCTTTTGATAACATGATTATTGAAGTACATTTCAGTACCATTTTAAAGCTTTGATCAGAAAAAAAAGTTTTATTTTACAATTAACATCTCAAATTAATAGTCTAACAGTTGGCAGTTTTACAATCTAATTACAGTCTAATTTGACATTATTAGAGCCTCTAAACTGGTCTATAAATTACTGCTTAGAAAGAGAATTAAATGCTGTTATTTCTATACATTTACAATTTTTAATTAGTAATTGTGTACTATATGAAATCATGGTTACAGGAATGAAATTGGAAACACAGGGATGGAAAACCCTCTTTTGTGCAGAACTACTTCCTTCTAATCTAAAGTTGACAGTTTAACAGCTGAGCCCAAGCCTCCATTACTAATTCAAAAATTTTACTTTAGAACTAGTAATGAAGAAACGTTGAGTTGCTTCATTAAAACCTTATTGTATTACTGTATTAAATGCTCACTATATTATGTAGAGCAGAGTATTATGAGAGAGAGATGGACTGAGTGAGTGTGATTACCTGCATCTGATACAGCATTCATTCTTCAGCTCAGTCTCATATTCACAATAAATCATTAGTTTGAATGTCCACTCAGGACATTATCTTTGTCGTGCTATCCTTTCATCTGTTAAGGGTGATTTCCGATGACAGCACTGCTCAGTGCATTTGTTGGCTGCGACTTACAAGGTGTTGTTGATAATAAATATAACTTCATTGTTTACAACCCTGTTTCAGTCTCTTTCAACATAAAAATCTTTACTGCTGACTCACTCATAAAGACATCTCTCGTCACCGTCTGATGGCGGAATAATGTAACTAAAATCACCATCACGAACACACACACACATTGGTTCTCAATACTAAATACTATTAAATAGTACTATTATATTACTTTTTATACTATTATATATAAAATATTATTTATTGAATTATATCTATAATCTCATTAACATGTTATGAAAAATGTCTGTCCCATGGTAGTTAAATAATTCATGTGATAATACAATTTTTATTTATTCTAGCACACTGGTAGACAGAAAAGCCTTCATGTCTGTCAGTGCAGGTGTTTGGATTCACAGGGTTTTTAACACCCCAGGGCAGAGCTAGATGGGGTAATATTCACTGCTGGATATGAGGTTCTGCCACACATCCAAACAGCATCTGTGAAGGGTTAGCGGGAGTAAGATAACAGCCCTGGATGTAAAGACAGACATGTACTGCATGCACATCCAGGTATAAACACAGCCTATGTTCAGAAAGCTCAGGGCTTAGCCTACTGAATGTTGTGCAGTATAACCAGGGTTGTATAAAGTGTGCAATCATCGTAAAGATACCTTTATGGAAATCAACCCAAGTTACAATATTTTTTTCATGTGAAAAATACTGTAATATCAAAATCACAAGTCAGTTTTATCATAGCCTACTACTGGCAACAGGGTGTTGTAGTCCTACCACGATAGCTCTTTGACACAATATGACACATTACAAATGAAACAAAAAGAATTAAGCCACTTCTACATAAAAAGCAAAGACCTAAAAAACAGCCAGAACTCCCTAGCAACAACATAGCAAAGAAAAAACCGCTGGGAACCCTTTAGCAGCTGCTGCATTCATGTAAACAAACACCACAAAACATGAAATGTTCAAGAAAATGCAAGAGTTCCGTCACATAGGCTAAACAAATCTTATCGTACATAACTTCATCAGTAGCCTATACTTCACAACATTCAAAATTATTAAGCAAAAACATATCAAATTAATTCAGGCCCATTACAAATTAAAACTTACACGAGCATCATCTTTACATTCCCTAATGGAGATCCACGGATTGTTTGGCGTTCTTGTCTTGAGATTTAAACTCAGATTCATAACTCTTAAAATGAACGGCTCAGATTCTTTTGACAGATTCAAAAGAATCGAATTTAACCGAATATTCGACTCAACTGATTCATTCGCGATTTGGGTATGCAGCATTGTGCCTACATTTCCTGCTGTTTGCAGTAGCAAATGTTAAGAAAGCTTCTGGAGAAATGTACTGAGTGTAAAAGTATTCATTTCCTTTTCAAAATATAGAGACGAAAATGACAATAGAAACATTTATACTCGAGTACAGTAGGCCTACTGAAGTAGTTGTTATGATCGTGCTATTCAAAACTTTCCAGGAACATTTTTGAAAATGTCAGAAATTTAATGGTTCTGTCACGAATCCGGTCCATGGACTTCCATTCGCTCGCTACCAGAGGTCACTCCTCCATCACATTGACTCACACATTGCACAGACTGGCACATTACCCCAGACTACAATTCCCATCAACCACTGCACTGATGACACACACACAGCTGTCACCAATCATACGCTCACCTGTGAGCTATTACACACACCATATAAAAACACTCAGATCCTGATCTAGCTCGCCGAGTATTGTATGCACTTATCACTACCCTAGCCGATAGCTACCTTACGGAGCCTTATAGTAGTTTTCTTAGTCTTGTTTTGCTTGTTTCGGCTTGTGTTTTCCCCTGCCTGGATTATTGCTGTGTACCTGGATTATCTCTCTTTGCCTTGCCCTGTTGGATACTGTTCGCCGATCGAATACCCACGCTTGTCCTAGGAATACTCTTTGTCTTGCCTGTGTTATACCTGTTTGCCACTGTCCGACCCTGCCTGTGTTTTGACCATGTTTCATAATAAAAGCCTGCAAATGGATCCGCATGCCTCACGTCTCGTTGGTCCCGTAACAGGTAGTGAAGTTTAAGTCATGCAACAGTGGTGAAGTTAAATTATAGCTTATGTTTGTACTTCTATGGATTGTATCTAGGCTTCAAAATTCAGGGAGTTGTGTTCATGATAATGAACACAAACGTGTTAAAAACTTTTGAATCTAAACTTTTGTTGGTCACGCAGGTTTTCTGCAGTAATTCAAAAGCCAAAGGAAAAATCCTAATGGGTTTTCTAAAGGGAACTAGGTTGATATGAACTCGCAGGTTGGACTACAAAAATACTTAAGTGCTTTATTCCATGCATTTTGCATACATAAAAATTGCATAGTGTACCTAGTATGTCTGCCTACTGCAGAAATAGTATGCTATTTCGAAATACACACAAAAACACTCAAGTACGACATACCTTTATCCTGAAAGCGGAGGTTCAGCATGACACAAAGTGTGTATATGTGTGTGAGTCTATTACCTTAGCATCATTTTCAATTATCTGTCAGCATTGTCACAGGGAAATTAAAAGAACCCAATTTCCGCTCCAAATGCACGGCCTTAATCTACTCCTCTCTCCGCGCCTGTCTGAAGCCCACACATCCACAGAGCAGTAATGTGATGTTATAGTCTTCTCTTCTCATGCTTATTACATGAAGGAAGCCTTTTTGCAAGTGTGAGCCAAGACCAAAACAAGTGTTAAAATCTGGGGGTCCTGGTTTCTGAAGCCTGTGACACAAATTCATTTAATTTAAGGCTTCGAGTTACTAGTTTTGGACACATTTTTGCAGACACTGTTATTACAAGAATTATGGGTTAGTGGCGTGACTCTGTAAAAATGACATAGTTTTGCAGTCATACACAGCGAGAGTGTGTTTGCATGTTTTTTGAGGGGATGCAGAGTGGGTTGGCTGCTGTCTGTATTTGTTTTATCATATTTGGAGAGACGATAACTGGCTCTGACAGGGGCACATACAAGGGGTCCGTAAGGTCACGTATTTGGAAAAGCACTATGGAAAATTATTCACCATCATTTTGACAATTCTATATCAAAATCAACTTTGACAGCACATTGCTTGCGTCCTATTTTTGTCCTTCTTTTGTTTGTTTTTTTCCCCCTTATGATTTCTTGCCTCAGGTCGTAAAAACATCTCAGGAAAACACTAGAAAAGCCAGAATACAAGATTATGTCCCATTTTTATTAGTGCCATATGAATGTACTCCTTTAGCCCCCCTGGTATTTTTCATTTGATGTAACTTTCAAATTTATCCCTGAGTAAATAGCAGTCGTAATGCAAATGGAATGAAGAGCATGCATGAGGCGCGTGCCAATGAGAGGAAAGCGGCCCTCCGTGCAGCAAATTATCTTCCCAGCACGGAAGCATCTGTGCTCAGCCGAGACGAGAGAAAAACAAGGCTTACCTCTCCTCTCCTGCTCCCTAAAAAAGGGCCAGCAATCAATAGAAAGTTCATTTCAGAAAGGCAGTCTGGTAATCTGTTTGGCTGCACGCGCACCTGTCCCTAATGATCTTTCCAGCACAACAGGATGACCTAATCTTCATTCAAATGAATGGCTGCACAACACGGACAATACTTTATCATTCTCTCTCTTACGCACACAAAGTGATGGAGGCATGAAGGCCAGTGGAAGAATGATCTGAGTTCAGTGAGTTAAAGGCAGTTTAAGAACATGACTTTTTTTTAGAATTAGAAAATGGGAACTACTGAAAACAGGCCTATACTGTTTATCAGTGCTTAAACTGGTTGTTACAGGGGTTATATCTTTTATATCTGTTTTCATGAACAGGTAGAAATTGGTGAAATTCATTCTATTTTATGCATTACACAAAACCACGTTTTTTTGTTTTGTTTTGTTTATTTTTATAGAACCATAACATACCATACAATCATAACAAAAAAAAGTAATTTTAAACTTTTTATGCTTGTCGAACACAAACACATTTTTTTTTTTTTTTAGAGAAATTAATACTTTTATTCAGCAATGACATTAAATTGATCAAAAATAATAGTGAAGACCTTCAATTTTTTTTTTTAAACATTCTACTGATCAAAAAATCCTGAAAAGTTTTGATTCCCCCAAAAATAATATAGCAGCACAACGGTTTTCTACCTTGATAAGTATTATATACGTATTGAAATAATTTCTGAAGGATCATGTGACACTTTAAAAAACATTTTACAGTATTTTTGATTGAATAAATGCAAAAATAAATAAATAAATAAAAGTTTTTCAAAAACACAGAGAAAGGGAATTGTAATAATTCAACTAAACCAATTCTGTTTTTGTCCTATTAAATTTATTTTTAATGAGCTTTTTTTTTTATGCATTTAGACATGGCCAAAATGTAATATTTTACTTGCTATTATATATATATATATATATATATGGGATTTTCACTTAAAGAGCCAGACTGTTGCACTCTATTATAAGGGTAGAAAAATGCAGATTTTTGTTCCCAGAATAAAGAGTTTAGTTTTTCTCATTAATAAACTGCATAATGTAAATGTCTCATACCACAGAGACTATATATGGTGCATGTCATTTACAGTATATCTGAGATTTGAAATATAAAAATTCTTGTTAATGGCAGCAATAAGAATGAAGCTCAAAATCACATCAAATTCAACACTTCCATACAGCACCACTAGATGGCGCCAAAGAACATGTGACAAACTGCATTGTAAATCTCAAAGAAAGCATCAAATTAGGCACAAACCCCAAATAGTTTGTCTACAAGCTTTATTGGTACTTTATTGGCTTATTTTCACAATGCATTTCACAGACAGTCTTCAGCATATTTTCATCAAAATTTAATTATCATTTACAAATGACCTGCATGAAGAAACAGTACTTGAAGTTTGCGAGTTTTAGAGCGTGTGCCGTTTCAGGTATTCGATCCACGATGGAGACGGCAAATTCTGCAAACATGATGTTGATTTTGACATGACAGGAAGGTGATAGGCCAACACAGCATACAATCTAGTGTGCGGTTTTTTTTTTATTGTTGTTTTTGACTAAACGGCTAAAAACAATGAATAGTTGGGTGCAATATGCCGTAACAGATCCCTTTGAAGACAAGTGCGAAATAAAACTGCTCTTAAACTCTGCTACAGAAGACTAGAAGCCTCTTCACCTCTAACACAACTGAATTGCATCAACTTTAACACAGTTACACCACAACATCACTGTGTTCTAGCACGCCAAGTACAAACGAAAAGGGAAAAAATAGCTTAAAACAAAAGACTTTTTGTGAAGGAACTTCGTAACCAAAACAATTCACTCCCTTTATCATACTGAAATGAATCAAAATGGCCTTCAAACAAGGTGAACGCTTCACTGACCGAATAGTAAATGAAAAAACCTCATCGATTCCTGCTTTTGCCAACATCAGTTCCTCAGACTACATTCTGTAATGGTGTTACGTAGCTGCGTTTACTTCAAACATGGAGAACTAGATCTACTGTGAAAGACAGTGATGACTCTGCTTGTGAGAGAAACTGATAAGAGGTTTAAAAAGATTTCATTCTCAGTTACGCTAACAATTCAAACACTGGGGGGAGGGGGGTAAAGTTTACATTGCATCGTCTAAGGCCTTTTTCCAAACCAAACACGATTCTGTCCATCTTCGCTTGTTCCATCACTTCTCGTGCACGGAAATAACACACTAGCTAACTTTCTTCACTCTGTCTTTGGCTTCGCTCCGGGAATCTTGGCCTGGATCCTTTAATGACACAAACAAAAGAATATGACTACAGTCCATAAGGAACAGGAAAACCATCCATTTATGCTACTAATAATTTATGTAGTAGTTTAAGTAATTTATTTAGTAAATTTATACTACTGTTAAAAATGTAAAAAAAAAATAAAAAAATAAAAAATAAATAAATATATATATATATATATATATATATATATATATATATATATATATATATTTGTTTTTAAAAAAAAAAATAAATTTAATAAAAAATAAATTAAAAAAAAAAACAATATATTTGTGTGTTTTGTTACTTAAAATAAACGTTAAACAAAATAACATTTAAAAACTAGCCATTTGCCAAGGAAGCATTTCTTATTTTCATTTAGTTTAAGTTAAATATGTTAGTTAATATTAAATACAAACCTTATATAATAAAATTAAAAAACCATGTATAAAAATAAATAAAAATTAAAGTGACAACCACCCAATTTTTAATAAAAACCATCTCAGTGATTCTAAAATAACACTATCTGGTCTACAATTATTTCAAATACGCAATAAAATGATCATAAAACACAAATTTCTTTGGCTGGTTTATTGAAGAAAGCACCAGTCATATTTCACCATGTAAACAGACTTACTTTCCCAAAACATCTTTGATTTGCTTGTTCACCAGTCCATAGTAATGGTCAATTTGTGCCTGTATTAGGAGTGAAAAAGAATAATTACGGCATTTAGGTATACGTTATAGGTTTATTATTGTGTTTATTGAAACTGAAGACTCAGATAAACACTTTATCAACCTCAACAGCTGCCTGAGCCAGACGTTATCAATGCATACATATGCCAAACATACCTGATGCTTTTCATAGATCACTGGCCAACTGAATGTACCTATGAGACCTAAAGAAAAAGCAAATTTTGAAAATATTCATATTCTTATAATTCTGACACGTGCCAATTAACTGCAAAAAATGATGTATCCATTTAAACTAACAGGACTACAGTCCTAAAAGGACTTACCCAAAATAAGAAGGGTCAAACCATTGAACAAGGCACCAACATAGGTCAGGATCCACATGAGAACTGCAAACTGGAAGAAAAGAGGAAACCATGTCAACATGTACAACAGGCCAGAGGAAACACTGTAGTTACATGTGAGAAACACATTTCAAAACTTATGCAAGATGATAATTACTTGAAAGATATTGTTGAGATGATGTGCTAATGACAGTCTTTTGCTTTTGTATAGTTTAACCAGTTTAAAGGGCTCATATATCAGAAAAAAACGAATCCATCTTCTGGAATAAGAGATTGATATACTATATAAACATAATGAAGGTTTCATAACTTCTTCCTGAGCAAAAACAAGATACAGCTAGTTACAAAATAGTTAGATATTTGATGTCAAAGTCAAGAACATTAACACAATGATATTGTTTCTCATTTCACATGTCAAGAGGGCATTTAAATAAGAGTATTAAAAATAAGTTATTAAACAAGGATGCAATAAATTGATAGTGACGGTAAAGACTGTTTTTATATATAAAGTCCTGTTCTTACTAATAAAAACATTCTGGGGGGGGGGAAAAAATAAAAAATAAAAAATGTATCAGTTTCAATCAATCAAGTAACTAATAAATAAAGGAGAGCAACCTTAACCCTAATATTTCTCAACAATGAAAAGAAATGTTATTTGACCAAATCAGCATATTAGAATGATTTATGTAAGATCATAAATAATGACTGCTGTTCAAGTGTCAACAGTTCTTCCAAATTTTGTCTTTCGTGTATCTTAACACATAAATGCAGTCTTCGGGAAAGACTCTTAAATTGCAATTTTTGTGTTTGGGTGAACAATTTCTTTAACTCTCAAGAGTCAGAAAGACGGTCAAAATGGTAATGAAAGCAAAATTATAATGGCTAAAATATTTATATCAGTGTTTTGAAAATGTAATTTTAAATGCCTAACAACAGACCATTTTCATAAATTGTCATTGTAAACTGAAAAGCGTTTCACTTGAACTCAAAACAGCAGGCCGACCCTTGCAAGCAGAGCCAACAAATGGCAGAGCCCGTTCAAAACCCACCGGCACATAAACGGTCACTCGTAACTGGACACGTCACTCAATATAGCCGTCTGACCACAGAGAGACTGAATGCTGGGACGGAATCTATCCGTCCAGCTGCGGAAAACCTCCGGAGCTCTGAAAGGGCAGCAGGGTCTGGCTGTAACTCTATCCACAGCCCATAACCACCGCCCCCTTCACAGGGCAGTAAATCTCCTTACACGGATGCTTCCATCCACTGGGCTCCCCTGCGTTTGAGACGTGGGTCAATGCAGCGCCAAGAAAAGCCACGAGGTGCTGATTTAACATTAATGTTAGTGGCGTTTTTCCATTACGCCACAAACTCTGCTTAGAACACAGCGACTCCTTAAAATGTCAGACGTTTTGACGCAAGATTAAGAACCGCTTATCCCAGGATCCAAACATGTATTTTAGCAAACCGGATGACTTGTGACCTCTAGTTCTGCTGCTGTCAACAATTTAAGGCTCACAGGCCCAGAGTGAATTTTTAGAAGTAATATCATTATTATAAAAATATATTTTTTTTATATCATTTAAATGTGTTGTTTTTGTGAATGGCCCACTCGTCAGAACTGGAATGCCCTCAGCACGGCAACACAGGCATTTGAGCAACAACGCATAGTGGGGTGGAAGGTGTCGTCCAGCTATTCATTCACAGTCATTCAGCCTTGCAGCTAACCTTTTCATGTGACAGCATTTAAAACAGAGAGCGTCACATGACTAAAGACTGGCATTCCTTAATGCTATATCACAGCTGATACTTTAACCCCGCCGCCACCAATAATGAGTTGCTGGCTGTGGCGTGAGAGAGAGAGAGAGAGAGAGGGGTCTCTTTGGCACCATTTCTATCCCATCAGAGCGCAGTCCAAATCCTCTCGGCCTGATCAACAAAGGCTTCTTTGTGGAGCCGTTCATGACCCGCTCCTGCAACACATGACCAAACAACCCAAACCTGACCACCAACCCTGCCTCCTAAAAACAAATGTGAAACCATGTCTCTAATTCAATGTATTAAGGACAAAATTCAGTATACACATGGGAAGAGAATACAGTTGATAATATGAAGTAACGTTAGCTAATGTTTGGAGAATTTTTTGAAAGATGTCTCTTATGCTTATCAAAACTGAATTTATTTGATCAAAAATACAATTAAAAGCAGAACTACTCAAAATATCATTACTATTTAAAATAACTATTTTCTATATTAATATATTTTAAAATATAATTTATTCCGGTCATGGCAAAGCTGAATTTTCAGCATCATTACTCCAGTCTTCAGTGTCACATGATGCATCAGAAATCATTCTAATATGCTGATTTGTTGAAGAAACATTTATTATCATCAATGTTGAAAACAGTTGTTCTGCTTATTATTTTGTGGAAACCATGATCATTTTTTTCAGGATTCTTTGATTAATAGAAAGTAAAATAGAACAGCATTTACTCTTTTGTAGCATTATAAATGTCTTAACTGTCACTGATGACTTTAATGCATCCTTGTGGAATAAAAGAACATTTCTCTCTCTAAAAAAGAAAAAATAATAACAGTAGAGTAACTCAATTAAGTAATTAATTAAATGGATGTCAGATTCTGAACAGTCCATTTAATCGGCCAAGCAAGCTTGATAATATTAAAATATCTGCAAGACTATAACATAAATGTGTATATGTTAATCCTACATCTCACAAGCTGAAATGTTTTCATATACTTGTGTATTGAGTTCTTTGTTTTGGACACCAGAGGCCAATTTCCAGCCTACTACTTCAGAAAACTCTTTTTATCAAATTTAGCACAAACTGTACAGCTCACAGAGGCATAATTGTTCAGCAGCCTCATGAAAAACATCAAGACAACAAGATTTATTTTCCACTCTTCACCCTGAGAGCAGTTACGGAGCCCCAAATCAAATAAAAGAGGCTAAGCTGAAAGAGCACGATCAGGATTTCATTTCCTCTGGTCTCCTGGAAGAACAAACCTTGAGCGAGTCCACCAGATCCTCCACCAGGAAGAGTCGTCGCAGCTCCTTAATCACACAGTTGATGTGCGCCAGAGCCGTGTCACTGTACTTATGAACCAACTCCGAAGAGATCCCGATATCTTTATCCAGATACATCCTGTACAAAGAGAAAGAGGGTTTAGCGTCAGACTGGAGTGAGTTAGCAACTAGTGATGTGTGCTTTGGAACACTTCGAATCCTTTGTGAATCATTTATTTTAAACCAGTGATCAAGCATGTATCAAACTGAGTAAACAAGGCTTCATTACGTCATTTCAATGTTTCAAATTTCAATGATTCCCTGTTAGAGCGCAATATCTGGACCCATGAACTAGTCTCTATATGGTTTTTTTACCTGATCTTGGATCAGTGTTACACATTTGTAGACATTTTAAATGGCACATTTGTATAATAAAAAGAGAGAGTTGTAGTTAATAAACTCTTACTGGCTTTATTATCCAACAAAACAAGCCCTACAATTTAACATTTTACAGACACTTCATATTTAAAGATATTCAAGGATTTGTAAATTGCATTTAATAGATTACACTTTAAATAAAACATTTGCATTTGGTTTTTATTAGTGCTGTCAAATCGATTAATCGCGATTAATTGCATCCAAAATAAATGTTTTTACGTAATGTGTGTGTACTAGTACGTATATGTATATATAAATAAACCCACATGTATATATTTAAAAAATATATGTAATTTATATTTATGTTAATATGAACCTTATATACATGTATACATGTCATTATGTAAACAAACTTTTACTTTGGATGTGATTAAATCGCAATTAATCGATTTGACAGCACTAGCTTTTATGCATGTTTGGTCTGAGTTTTCATTGTATTGACACCTTTCTGACCACTTCGAAACAGTGAATCATTTTGCTAGCAACTGGTTCAATTCAAAGTTTCAAAAAGCTTTGTTTTTCTAGCAGCAAATAAGCACCACATCGCAATATTTTACAAAATTTGTCAATTTTAAATGCACTTTTTAGTTATCCAAAGTTTTTTTAAAGACCACACCAAGTCAAGTTTTTTTAAAGACCATGCCATTTAACTAGTTTCATGACTCTTCCTCGTCTTGTGGTTATATACATCTATTTAAAACATTTAAATATAAATTGCTGTAAAATGGCTTTTTATTACTGCTATTTTCCTGCAGTGAACATGATTGTAAATAATTCTCTCTTTTTGTAATTTAGAGAAATTGTAGAAAACATGAATTAGTTACAATTAGATTTGCACTGTTACACATTAAACAAACGCAATCTATGTTTTGGCCATATCAAAACAATTATCCACATGCTTTTTGAAATAAACAAGCTAACATCAAACTGTGAGTCAGGACTCCTGTGCGCTTGGCATAAGAAGCAACATTTGTGTGGAGCAAGAAGTTGCTGCCAATGCAGACTGTTTCAAATGTACAACTTAAGAGGTTTCATTTCAATTAAGATGTTGCCTTTGAAGGTAGCTGACTATGCAGTAGACAGCAAAACAGCTCACTAGAATTGGAACAGAGCCTGAAACAGGCAAACAGGCTTTCTGAGATATTCCAAAGACATTGCAACCACTTAACTTCCAAAACAACTTTAAGATTCTTTAAGTGGTTGGATTTTTTCTATTTCACAAGTGAGGCTTAAAATTTTGGCAGGGAATCAAAACCAAGCACCTCATGTAAGCCCAGAAGCTAAGCTCCACAGATCTGCCTTCTTACAGAAACTGGAACACAAACTGATCAAAGCTGGATTATCCTGACCGTTTTACACTCAGGCAATGCAAAGTGAACAAAACATGGTGTGGAAATACATGAAAACTGATGCCATTACAATATGCGTGCAACACATGTGCGGGTCCTCACTTGAAGGGGTGTCCATCCTCTGACTTCTGAACAGCCTGTAAAATGCCTTTGTATATCCTGAAGGAGACGGTGACAGACAGCAGGGCAAGGGCCACGTAGGAGATCACGCTGATAATACTGCACACGCTGAGGGACAGCAGCAGGAACAGACTGGCTCCAAACACCACCCCCGTCCTCTGCAGATCTCGCCAATACAGCAGGTCCACCACTGCCGAAAGAGAGGAAGAGTTACGTCAGCCCAATCAGTCAGATGAGGAACTTTCTGCTTTAATGCAAAAAGGAATAAACACTTTTAACATGCACACGAACATTCTTAAAATCACGTTAACAGTAAACGGTGTCTCATGACCTTCATTTTTTAGAATACTGCTTAAAGTGTTTACATTCAGCAATTTTCCAAAACATTATATTTTACACAAACAAATAAAAAAATATATATTTTTAAATACTGCTTAAGTTGTTAAATTCAACAATTCTATAAAAAAAAAACATTTTATATACACAAATATAAAGCAGTATATTTTAACTATTTCTTACATTTTTTTAATATTTTATAAATAAATTTTATATGCACACTGTCTCTCTCTTTCTATATATAAAACTTTTTTTAAAAAAAATTAAATATACAAAATTGCTGAATGTAAACACTTATCAACATTGTTATATTATAATAGTGCATTTATTTTATAATAATTCTGCACAGTAATTTAACTCAATTCCCATTCATTATACTATTCATTGCAAGCAGAAATATAAAACCAACTTTTGGTTTCATACAGTTTAGGTACCTCAGTTAATTGTCCAATCAGGCAGTTATTAATCAATGCTGATAATTTCAAAATTGCCAAAAATCATCAATTAATCAGATTGGCCAAAACAACAGTGTATTTTTTTTTTTAGTTTATTTGAAATATGTTGATTGCACAAATGCAGTACTATTTCAATAGCTGTCAAACTTGTAAACACTGTTTGTCAGACTAAAAGCTCATCGATTTTGAGCAGAAAATGATGTGCATGTGCACAAGATCAGTGTTTAACAAGTCGAAGAACTGGAAAGAGAATAAATGTGGAAATCTGCTATAGACGTGCTGATGAGCACGTGGAACACATTATTTCAATATACAAATTAATTGTAACCACAATGAACATGAAAACTCCATTCAGAAACAGAAAATAACTCATGCACACACTATATTTTACAGGGCAATCATGTTTTATTCTGACTTTACAGCAAACCTAGTCTGTTCGTGCTGAGGGAGAATAAAAATAGGACAAAAACCTCACAGTCAGTCAAGGACCTTTCAATAATTAAACCTAATCTACAATATGTGCCAATATGTCTGATCAGAGTTCATGACAAACCAGCATGCGGTATCTTCTCTCACTGCATTTCTAAAGACAAACATCATCCATCCAAAAAGCCAATGCATTTAATCAATAACTGAGAAGCACTTGGGTTCGTTCAGCAGAACATGCTGCCCTTCCTCTTGTACTCTCGCCAACAGACCGTTGCATAATCTTATCGAGACAGAACAGTTCACAAAGTATTAATGCATCACATTTTCGAAGAACAACGCATTATGCATACGTCTGCTCATAAATATTAATGTATCCTGTTATAATGCACGCCAGAAAATACGTAAGTCCTGCGGCCTTATCAAGAGCCCATGCAATAAAAACTGCATTTTATCATCATGATTTCATCCTAAATCATCGACAGTGCGTGTAAACACAACTTGAAGTGTAAATGCGCATAATTCAAGTGTGATGCATGGAGGAGGGACGCAATTGCAGAGCGTTTAACGGTCTAACTCACTAACTAACCTTGTTTGGAGTCCATCTCGCTCATCTGCGGTCAGAAAGCCACTCAGCCAGGGCCAAGAACACACGACAAGCACGCAGCACTGCTGACAAATACGAGTTCCGGTCGAATTTGATGACTTCAAAACAAAAGTCCCTCCGCGATCCGACACATTCCAGATCAAGAAAAGCACTGAACGGATCAGATACAAAATAAAAGTCCACCAAATCTCAGTCATACGCAGCGTTTGCTCAAATAACAAAAATATCGGTGACAGTGCATTTATCAGAATTTTTTTTATTTTATTTTATTTCAGTTAATACGGATTGCTAGACGGTAAGGTTTTTAATGCTTTTAAAAGACGTTTCTGCATTTATTTAATTAAAGTAATATTGTATTATTAGAATTTAAAACACCCATTTTCTATTTTTTAAAATGTAATTTATTCCTGTGACGGCAACGCTGAATTTTCAGCATCATTACTGCATGTCTGTCACATGATCCTTTAGAAATCATTCTAATATGCTGATTTGATGCTCAAGAAATGTTTTTTATTATTATCAATGATGAAAAAAGTTGTGCTGCTTAATACTTTTCCAGAAACGGTGATACTCTTTCCAGGATTCGTTGATTAACAGAAAGTTCAAAAGAACATTTATTTGAAATAAAGTAACATTTGTCACACTTGATCAATTTAAGGTGTTGTTTTCTGAATAAAAGTCGAATATAATTTTTTTTTTAATCAAACCTTTAAAAAGTAGTGCATATTGAATGTTTCATTAATTGTCATTGCAGCAGAAATATCTAGAATAAATATATTAGGCCTAGAAAACAAAAAGATTAAAAACCATGTTGTATAATTCAATTGAGAGGCAAAATGATGAATCTTGACTCAAAACAGCCATATTCTATCCTAAAGTCAGACACACTGTAGGTGTGTCTATCCAGGAAACCCTTGCATAAGCCAGCACTCAGGGTTCACAAAAGTTTAGCATAGACGTCACCCTTCATTTCATGTTCCCAGCTTGATTTCATTGCCACAATCAGTGCCAACTTGCATAAACAATTTAAACAGCACTGTCTTCCCAATGACAAAGTGCTTAATGATGCCAACACAAAAAATATATATAATTATAAACAATAAATTGTCGCTCAAAGCTCCTCATGTTGCAATGATTCCTCAAGTTCCGGTAAATGTCTTTGACACGCTGCATCATATATTCTTTAACTTCTTTCTAAAATGCACTGAATTCAGAACATGCAGTCAGTACAACATTCTGTGCAGCAAACAGGCAGTTTGCCAAAAGAATTCTCTGGCAGACGGATAACTGCTTGCCGCTGCAATATGCTTTGTAACCAAGACACCCCAGACCATTTACTCAGCGCAACTAGAACATTCTCTCCCACAAGCACCTCTGCAAGCAAGACCTCAAATCTGAGCAAAACTCACTCACAGCTTTACCCAATAACATTTATAGACAAAGCAAGCAGAAAAATGGTCTCCTCAGTCCATTTTCAGGCTTTTGAGGGCAAAACAAGCATGTACCCTGTTCTTTCCAGTGCTTTATCTCCATCCCTGAGGTTGTCATAGAAGGCGTGTTATCTGAATTGGCGTGCATCAGTCATACATTCCAGTCTGCAGGTCTGCAGAAGAGGTGGTCGGGGGTGAGGAAGGAGGCACGAGTCTCTGGCTGGGGCAGGACAGGACTGAAGGGCACAGAGAGACGCTACGGCTCTCCTAGCAGAGCTGCCTGATCACGTTCTGCAAAGGCCAGCAATGCTGAGGTCAGCTGACCACATTCAAAGGAGCTGAACGCCGTGTACTAGTAACATGAGGTTTCAGCACAACATCAACTGGGTCGCTCTACAAACCGGGCGCCATTTGTTTTCCTCATACATACAGTTAATTTTTCTAAATGCATTATCAATATTAACTTGATGTGGATGCCCTTTTTTGCCAGTCCTCAGTGTTCCTATGAGCAATTGTGCACATTCTGAATATACGGAAATAAAAATGAGAATTTTTTGTAGAAATTTTTCGATTTTCTTTACAGAAAAAATAAGCAGCAGGATTCTTATTATTCTTAACTAAAATTGAAACTATCAAATAAAATGAAGCTGATTTTTTTTTTTTTTTTTAATTAGAAATATTGCCTTGGCAACTAACTGAAATGATTTTAAGTTGAAGCACTAAAAATACTAACTAGAAATGGGGGGGGGGTAACCGAAAAAAAAAAACTAAAATAATATATGAAATAGATAATTAAACCCAATTAATATTTAAATATAAAAACTAATAGAAAATAAACAAACAAAATGACTAAAATTCAAACCAATTCAAATGAAAAGTGAAAATAAAAATAAAAGCTAATTTTAAATTTTACAATAACACAGTTAATAAAAAAAAATAAAAAAATTAAACTTATAAGTGACTTTTATTTTCATGGCCTGGAAGCACAAGGCTTGTTGCATCAAATGTACCATTACATTATTTAATGTTACCATTAACTGTTGGGACAAATTATGAAAAGCAAACATTTTAAAAATCAAAATGGCACAATGCTATTTATTAATAACTTAACAATATTGATGTGAAAAAATATTTTAAATTTCAGTTAAAAAAAAAAAAAAAAAAAAAAAAAAAAAACCTTATCAAAATGGAAAATGCACCTTTTTCATAATGACCTATCTACAATTCACTTATGAAGCTGGTGTGCGCAAAGTCTTGGTTTAGTATGACTAACTCGAAATAAATGGGCAGTTTACTGCTTTAGGTAACAGGCTGGTGTTCAGACGCAATCTGTCGTTTAGGCTGTAATGATTATGACAGGCTTTCAGCATGAATGTCTAATGGATGATTTATGAAGTCCATTGTGACTATGGGTCATCATGTTTTCCTCAGGGTTAATGACACTTCACTAAACTGACCTTTATCCAGCCTTTATTTACAACAGGGAGGAGACCATTAAGTATATGGAGCCGAATTAAAAAGATTTATACAAACAGACACACAAAATAAAATGATAATAATAATTTTCTAATAGAAATAGAGTGACAGCTAGCACAATTTGATGGGTTGTGTCTACCTCTCACTTGCACACATACTCCAGAAGATGGAGGTAAAGGGATGCCATCAACATGACGTTGAAATTTTTGAAAATTTCCCAAATATCATCGTTTCAAAATGCTGTTCTTCACAGTATGCAGTAACGAAGCTGACAAAACATTATTTGTAACCACATTAGATGAGTCAGTATTATATGCAAATTTATAGACTGTAAACAGTGCATAAAAACTTTTATGCTGTATAAGCATCAGTTAAAACACTTGTTGAGATAAACCCAAGCTATATGAATCGGAGACTTAAATATTCATCATTAAACTGTGTTACTGCAATAGAAAAAAAAAAATAGGTAAAATGTCAGTCAGTCTTGTTTAATACATGAAACGTTAATAATTCAAACGGATCTGACGTCATGTCAATTGTTCCTGGTGTATCATGTTTGGGTGGATTAAAAAAAGTTGATTACACTTATTTTAGTTAGTGATAATACTTACAGATCCTCGATTCAAATTCAAATCCAAATGATAAGTTACAAATACATACTGCACTTACATGAACAACAAGAGTTAGATTTGGATGGTGTGACTGTTGTTTTCTCTTCTTTTACTTCTGAGTTTATCGGTTTTGTTGTTGCATCTCCACACGCACTGATCGGTGCTGGTTTGACCGGTTCTGGCTCTGGTTTCGAGGTGGATGATGGTTCTGGTTCTGGTTCTGTAAAGTCCAGCAGAGGCTCTTCGGTACGTGGCAAAGTGGACCTGTGTCTCTCCAGCGCATCTCTCGCTCCTCCAGCCAGATCTAAGATATCATCGTCGTCTAGAACATTAGCCTCTGCCTCTCTTTTCGAAAAATCAGGAGCTTCATCCATCAACGAGTTCACGTGTTTGTCTGCTCGGTATACTTCTTCTTCTTCTTCATCATCAAACCGAAAGCCATATGAGGGTGTCGTGGAGCTTATATCCATCTGATCATCCATTGTTGAGAATAATTTTACACCGTAACTTTATCAAAAAAGTGTCCTCACGCTAGTCTTTTCGATTTGAATATCTGAGAAAATATCTTTTCAAAACTTCATCAGCACACTACCGAGAGTGCGTCGGGTTCAACACGGGCCTAAAATGCAGAAACGGCGCAACTGTTTGACTAGACGCTTAGTTAGAGGAAGTATATGCAAATTAGGCCAACTCTTTTATTGGTTGAACAGTGGAAAGGGTGGTTCGGTGACGCCCAAACATCTCGTTGAGTGCCATGTTACGCGCTTAATTAGGGGCGGAGTATGCAAGTTTGTGGGTGTTTTATTGGGTGAGCGGTGAAAGGGGGCGGGACAGCCGCGCCCTCATGCTTTCTCTTCCTGAGCAGAAATGTGGAAAATGGCTGCATTTCAAACGGTTTTAAAATTCATAGTGGTTTAAAATGCACTGACAGCTTGCCTTTGTTCTTATATGTAAATAATAGTTATATGTTCTTAATATTTGCAAGATGTAGCCATTGTTTAATGAAATCAACGCGACATTTGATGCCATGCTAAAGCAGCACCCACTAACCTTGACTGTATTCACAATACAGCATGACATCTTATGCTCTGATTGTGAAATCATTGAATATTGTTGCGAATACAGTTATTCAGATGATTCAGTGTTTATCAATGTATTACAACATAGACTAAACAGACTCGTGTGATCAAATGAATCAAGACGGCCCCTCTATGAATCATTTTTAATGTGAAGTGTGATTGTGGTGCACGTGGTACAATGATTTTTATCAAAATAAACATAAGAATATTTTTTTACAAGCAACTTTATAAGCAACTTAATTGATTATCCATACAACATTAAAAAATGTGTTAAAATGTCAGTATCTAATATGACACAAGCTGTTGTGGATTTAAAGCATTTAAATATAATATATACTACTATATATACTAAAATATAATCTTATCTAATCTTACTACAGTAATACTAAATTATTAAGAGATACAGAGTGGCAACTGTATACTGTTATAAACTTTTTGGCCATATAAATAACAGAAACTGTGGCAAATTTTTCTTAATAAAATTGAGATTTTTTTCCCTCCTCAATTATGAGCTCCATATTGTCACTATATCATACTGTATGGGCCATAAAAGCCCATATGACACAAAGCCATATGAAATGAAAAATATGAAACAAATATACATGTATACACATAACATGTTTTTTTTTTAGATTTTGTCTAAAGGTCAAGTTTTTTTTATTTTTTTTATTTATTTATTTTTATTTTTTTACTATTATTTATTTATTTATTTATTGACTATTATTTCATATTTTTTCTCAGGCTTTGTAGGGTTAATGCTGTTCTGCTATGCTCCAGGAAATTCTGAACATTGTGTACTTGGAGCACATACTGTATGTAATGTAAATGTTTTCTTTGTCACACATGCAGCCGAAAAATTGATCAACAAAGGAATCCAGGTGGATCCAGACTGTGCACTGAGACATCTAGTAAAATTACTTTATACCCTCATCATGATATACCAATAGATATGTCTCCAGTCTCTCCTTTAGTGTGCACTTAAAATCCTTAACAAAAGCAATATGAGTAAGCCTTAGCAAGCAACTATAATGGTCAAAAGCACAACTTGTGAGCCATTGATCATCAGCTGTTTTAATACATTAAGTTTATCTTTATATCTTGTTTTATCGCAGATTCTGGTGAGTCAGTGTCTGCTGCAGATGTCATTGTCTGTCCTCTGTGCTGTGAAAAGGAGATAAAGGCAGATTTGAGGGATAGTTTGTCCTCTCCAGATACTGCAGGCTCCATTGTCATCCAGACGCCAACGGGGAAGCAAAGTACCAAACCAGTTCTGCAGAGTCTTTGTGCTGCACTGGAGTCATGCCAGCGTGGGCTGACTGATAACCTGCCCTTTGCCTCTGATTGACTGATCGTAGAGTTGGTGCACATCTTCTAATCTGGCCTTCTAGTTCTTTCTAAGCTTATCTTCTAGTTTTTTGTTTGTGCAAAAAGACAAGTCATAATCCATCTTCTGTAAGAGAAATGAGGCAGGAATATATTTTTAATATATTTTTAGATCTTAAAATAAAATCATTTTACAGTCAAAAGATTAGCTTTGATCACCTTACTCAAGTTGTTGTTTCATGTAGCAGTTATCTTGAAATCCAAAGCAGTGAGTCAATGTAGTGCAATACTTATTTCCCAGAAAACAGAGTGCTACCATCTTAGTCATACTAAGTAGGGGAAAAGGGAGTCTTCCAGACCTTCCTTTCTTAAACATTCACAATCATCATGATCTTTGATGATCTAAGGTTCATTGTAATTGTTTATATTTAATCATTTATGTGTTATGTTCTAATTAAGCAATGAAGGTCACTTATAGGTACTTAAGGTCACGCCATGTTCTGGATTTAGTGTTTAAATTCAAAATATACAGCATGACTTTAAGCAGCCTATTCCTTTTATACATTGGTGACTAAAATAGAAATTAAAATATTAAAGAGCTAGTTCATCCAAATTCTGTCACCCCCACTTGTAAAAACATGTATTAGTTGTTGTTTTTATTTCTGTTGAATACACAAGAAAATATTTTGAAAAATGTTGGTAACCAAACAGTTGATGGTAGCCATTGACTTCCATAGTATTTTTTTTCCTCCATACTATAGAAGTCAATGGCTACCGTCAACTGTTCAGTTAGCAACATTCTTCAAAATATCTTCTTTTGTGCTCAACAGAGGAAAGAAACTCATAGAAGTGTGGAACAACTTGATGGGTGAGTAAATGTTGACAGAATTGACATTTTTGGGTGAACTATTCCTTTACTGACAAATTTCCATCAAAACATTAATTTAAGCAAATCAGTTAAATGTCATCTTTACACTGGTCCCTGAAATGTAAACTGTCAAAAGTAGTATAGGGAGGAAGAGAAATCCCACTCATAGAAAACTGATGAATTATCTCTCTGTCAAGATATTTCAGGAGGTTTCTTTGGGAGTAACATTAGTCTTCTTCTGTTCAGGGTGTTTTGTGGGTTTGTTGTTCCAAATTTGGAAGAAGAATTTGGCTGGTATTTAATAGTGCAATTTGCAGGGCAATGAACTGTGATATTCACTTTAAACTCATCAAGACTCACTTACAGCAGGGGTGTGGCTTCACTTGGCAAAGAACAGCATTCACATAAGCAAACAATCTCCTATTATCACACTGCACAAGCTTATCCGTCTAACGTCTTCAACTATTTAATTCTAAGTAAGATACAAACAGCCCAATCATAACATAAGTAATGGCTTAAGGGATTTCACCAGGAACTGCCATGTTGACAGAAATCAGACTCATTATAATTGCTGAGATGTTACTACACTGAATGTTCATGCATCATATCCTAAATTTAAGATGCTCCCAAAGAAAAGTAAACAGGGTTTTAAATGAGAAAGAATATTGAAAATTCTGTTATTATTTACTCACCGTCACTCAAAAAAAAAAAATAAGAAAAGAAAAGAAAAAAAAAATCTCCAATCAAATAAATATTAGATTACAAGTTAAAAATGTTCCTAGTGTAACAAACTGAAATAAATATACATAGAGCATAAGATGTTGTATCATGAAGATTTTTCATGACATTTTCTTGCTATATATATGTAAAAACAATATATAAATAAAATAAAATAAAAAAAACAGCAGATGGGTTTAGAACAGCATGAGGTTGAATAAATACTTGCTGAATTTTTATTTTGGGCAAACTATCCTTTTAAGTGCCTAAATACTTAAATGATTGTTTCATTTAAATAAATTCTACACCACTGTTTGAAGGAATAGTTCACCCAAAAATTTAAATTTGGGAGAAATTTAGCATTGCACCACTTAATCACCAATGGATCCTCTGGAGTGAATGGGTGCCGTCAGAATGAGAGCCATCACAATATCACAAAAAATATCACAATAATCCACAAGTAGCCAACACGACACCAGTTCATCAATTAATGCCTTCTGAAGCAAAAAGATGCATGTTTGTAATAAATAAGTTCATCATTAATTAAGACATTTTTATCTTAAAACCGTTGTTTCCAGCTAAAATGCTAAAATCCTGTATATACTGCTTTCTCCTGAGAAACAGTCACCTTGTCTGAATCAGGAGAGAAATATGCAGATGAAGCACCACTTACAAAACAGTTCCAAACAAATATATGGGTGGATTTTGATGTGAGAGGACAAAAGTTGATGGACTTTGGAGGAAGCATTATTACGGATTTGTATTTTCGTGTAATTATGGACTCGTATTTTGGGCAGAATTATGGATTTGTTACTACAAACATGCAGCTTTTTACTTAAGACGTTAACTGATGGACTGGAGGGGTGTGGATTACTTTTGGATTATTGTGATGTTTTTATCAGCTGTTTGGACTCATCATTCTGATGGCACCCATTCACTGCAGAGGATCCATTGGTGAGCAAGTGATGTAATTTCTCCAAATCAGTTCTGATGAAGAAACAAACTCATCTATATTTTGGATGGCCTGTGGGTAAGAACATTTTCAGCAAATTTTCATTTTTGGGTGAACTATTCCTTAAGCATTAGTTTCAAAGAGTGAGTGTAGTGTGTACACATTATCTACAGTGAAAGTATGCAAAGCATCCCATCTAGCTCTTTGTAACTTTTATCTGCCATTATCCTTTGCCGGAGAGTATTCATAGACGCTGGAATAGTGCATGCCCTCTGCTCTCTCATGTCAGATCTATGACTCCTACACTGCTGTTTAGATCTGACTCCACCCTTGTTTCTCAGCTGTGTTCTGTATCGACTTGCTCAATCTCCCTGAGCATTTATCACAAGCAGAGACACTCCTGTTTTTGGAACACTACGTGTCGTGGCACACACAGTTTGCAGGCTGCTTTCTTCATGGAGCAACTCATGTAGCACCTAGATGTCTAATCACTCATGCCTGCTGGGTCACTTGTCTCGTATCTAAAGGCCATTGCATATTCATATGTAAATAGAGTATTAATGTGCTACATTCTTTTAAATGGTGTGCTGACGTCTATATGGGAACATGCTGTTCAGAAACACACCACACTCATCCAGCTCTGGATGCACAACTACAAAGCGTTCAATTTCCTCATTCTGATTCTGCAGAGCAAAATATTAGATTTTTGGCAATGAGAGATGAAACAGGAGCCATGTTATGCACAGGCTGTTGCCTCTGGTTACAAAACCAAGATTACACAATATTCACATAAGAAGTGTTGTCGTGCAATTAACTGGGTATATTGGCCAAAGACCATATGCCTCATTAAGGGCTGCAAAGGATGTATTATATAATACAACAAAGAGGAAGAAAAACCTTGGCATGCTTGTCAGGAGGACTTTGCAGGACATTGCATGCATATGAAAGAGCTTTAAGCCCAGAGAATGCATCGAGTGACCACAGTGAGTCAACCAGTGTTACCAACTAATTTTCAGGGGAAGTTGCTACAGGAAGGTCGATTTGTTGCTAAAAGTTGCTAAATGAGGTAGTTATGTCATTGCGCGATGACATCATTGTGTTTCACAGACGGGGTTTAGCTTAAGTCAGGACAAGGCCTTAGTTAAATTAAGATCTTTAAGCAACTTTTATAAAAATGCCTTAGAAGAAAACGTTACAGGTGTGCATCTTGAGACGGAACAATGGCACTGACATATTTTAAGATATGTCAGAGTAAGATATTTTCAGTTGAGACAGCTCAAACAAGCATTTTAGTCTGGGACTAGCTTAAGCCTTGTCTGTGAAACCGGGGGTAAATATGTTAATTTAGATTTGTTTGTAAAAATTATATGCATAATATTAAAGTATATATTACTGTATTTTAAATATGTTTAATTAAAAACTTACACAATTTTGAATGATTTAATTTTTTTATTTTCTTTTTTAATAGCTAGTAAACTAGTAATACTACACACTCAACAATTATGCTTTAAGCAGTGTATTAGTAGTTAGTTAGTATGCTACACTCTAAGAAAAGTCTGTAAAAATAGGGCACAATCTACTATGTTAATATTAAAGAATTTCACGTATTGTTTTTTTTACCTGCATTTTAAATTACGCATTGTGTTTTCGGGTTACAGGGTTACACGGATAATATCCTGGAAAATTACTAGTATCTATTTCATTTTTCTTACAGTGTACTAACTGATCAACAATTGCAGGTACAAACCCAATTCCAAAAAAGTTGGGACACTTTCAAATTTCAATATTTTATTCAGAATACAACATAGATGACATATCAAATGTTTAAACTGAGAAAATGTATCATTTTAAGGGAAAAATAAGTTGATTTTACATTTCATGGCATCAACACATCTCAAAAAAGTTGGGACAAGGCCATGTTTACCACTGTGTGGCATCCCCTCTTCTTTTTATAACAGTCTGCAAACGTCTGGGGACTGAGGAGACAAGTTGCTCAAGTTTAGGAATAGGAACGTTGTCCCATTCTTGTCTAATACAGGCTTCTAGTCGCTCAACTGTCTTAGGTCTTCTTTGTCGCATCTTCCTCTTTATGATGCGCCAAATGTTTTCTATGGGTGAAAGATCTGGACTGCAGGCTGGCCATTTCAGTACCCGGATCCTTCTTCTACGCAGCCATGATGTTGTAATTGATGCAGTATGTGGTCTGGCATTGTCATGTTGGAAAATGCAAGGTCTTCCCTGAAAGAGACGACGTCTGGATGGGAGCATATGTTGTTCTAGAACTTGGATATACCTTTCAGCATTGATGGTGCCTTTCCAGATGTGTAAGCTGCCCATGCCACATGCACTCATGCAACCCCATACCATCAGAGATGCAGGCTTCTGAACTGAGCGCTGATAACAACTTGGGTTGTCCTTGTCCTCTTTAGTCCGGATGACATGGCGTCCCAGTTTTCCAAAAAGAACTTCAAATTTTGATTCGTCTGACCACAGGACAGTTTTCCACTTTGCCACAGTCCATTTTAAATGAGCCTTGGCCCAGAGAAAACGCCTCGCTTCTGGATCATGTTTAGATATGGCTTCTTTTTTGACCTATAGAGTTTTAGCCAGCAACGGCGAATGGCACAGTGGATTGTGTTCACCGACAATGTTTTCTGGAAGTATTCCTGAGCCCATGTTGTGATTTCCATTACAGTAGCATTCCTGTATGTGATGCAGTGCCATCTAAGGGCCCGAAGATCACGGTCATCCAGTATGGTTTTCCGGCCTTGACCCTTACGCACAGAGATTGTTCCAGATTCTCTGAATCTTTGGATGATATTATGCACTGTAGATGATGATAACTTCAAACTCTTTGCAATTTTTCTCTGAGAAACTCCTTTCTGATATTGCTCCACTATTTTTTGCCGCAGCATTGGGGGAATTGGTGATCCTCTTCCCATCTTGACTTCTGAGAGACACTGCCACTCTGAGAGGCTCTTTTTATACCCAATCATGTTGCCAATTGACCTAATAAGTTGCAAATTGGTCCTCCAGCTGTTCCTTATATGTACATTTAACTTTTCCGGCCTCTTATTGCTACCTTTTTTGGAATGTGTAGCTCTCATGAAATCCAAAATGAGCCAATATTTGGCATGACATTTCAAAATGTCTCACTTTCAACATTTGATATGTTATCTATATTCTATTGAATAAAATATAAGTTTATGAGATTTGTAAATTATTGCATTCCTTTTTTATTCACAATTCCAACTTTTTTGGAATCGGGTTTGTACAAGCACGAACAATTATTCAATTATTATTATTAAATTTAACAATTGCAAATACCAGCTAACTCAGTTCAAGTGATGTGTGTACCGTGCGTCTTTGGTTTCCACTTTTTGTGTAATTTGGATGGAAAATGTGTGCCTTTTTATTGTCTGAGTCACTTATAAGTTGCTTAATTTGTTGCTAGGTGCTTTTGGAAGAAAAATTTGCTAGGGCAGTCTGAAAAGTTGCTAAATTTAGCAACAAAATTGGTAAGTTGGCAACACTGGCGTCAACTGAATCCGTTTTTCATTTCAACTCTCAAATCCTCTTCTTTCAACATATACAGGTATGTAGTGCCAATGCTATATAGCGCCCCTGGTGGCAGATATACATTTCTGCCAAACACGTTCACACAATCACAAGACATGAATTCCAAAATAGCACCTGAGCAGTAAACAGTACTTAAGCAACAAATGTTTTGTTTGCAATAATAATAATAATAAATATTATTCATTAAAAACATTTTAATTATTCTATGAGGCAACTGTTTTGAGGTAATAGACTTCTAATAATGTGAAGTTTTAGCTGTAGAAATACACATTTATCAGTCGACATGAATCTGCAGACACTGTAATGTGTTCAGTATCATTAAAATAATCGATTTTAACAGCTTAATAAAATGCAAATACAATATGCTATAGTTAACAGTTATATGTTAATGGTTAAATTAACGGCGTCTATACTACTAATTAAAAACTAAAATTAAACATTTTCAACTCTGCTAAATACTTACAATAACTCACTTTTTGTGTATTTTTTTTTCTTCTCTTCAGGCAGTTTGTCGGGCAGCCTTACAGCGCCGAAGAGCACGTTGTACCGTTTGAAGGACCCTTTTCGATTTCCGCCATCGAAGAGCTGGTGGTGAGTTACTGTGACGAACGAATAATACCGAAATAAATATGATAGTCCGATATATAACTGCTTTAAAATGACCCAGAAACATTCACCGTTGTTTTATACACAGGTGGATTGAACGTCAAGATGCAGATTTTCGTGAAAACCCTAACGGGGAAAACCATCACCCTCGAGGTGAGGCAAAGACGAGCCGCACGAGACACTTCGACACTTTATTGCAATGTTTGACTATGCGGGTCTAATTATATTGCACTATATGAATCTTTAAGAGTAAATGTTTAGGATAGGGAACGTAAATAAATGCTATATTTTTACAGTTAAACGGGAGCCCTGAATAATGCTAAGGACGAGTCGTGGCTCCGCTACATTCATACAGTAGACGGGATTGGAAAGAAATGGGAATTGTTTCTATAATGTGCAGACAATTGGATAATTTATAGAAATAATGTCTTATTTTGATTCAGTTATGCAGTTTTATCTCAATTTTTGAACAAGATATCAGGTTAATTTAAAAGACGTATCAAGGAGTTTAAATTCAAAACACTGAAAATATCAGGATTAGACCGCAGAATCAGTGTTTGTGATTTGGAAAAATAAAAGTTAGTTCCCTTGGTCTCCTCTGCATTAATGATAATAGCTATTGGTTTAAGTGCAGTTTACTGTTATTCAAGACAAATATTTATCTGTTCTAAATGTGTTATAGGTTGAGCCCTCTGATACTATTGAAAATGTCAAGGCTAAGATTCAAGACAAGGAAGGTAAGTTGTCTGCTTTGTTTTTTTTAAGTTCACAGCATTGCACACGTTATGATAAAAGACTGAATGCTGCATGTGTTGAATGCAGGAATCCCTCCTGA
Source organism: Spinibarbus caldwelli (assembly GCA_039654775.1). Lineage (NCBI taxonomy): Eukaryota > Metazoa > Chordata > Actinopteri > Cypriniformes > Cyprinidae > Spinibarbus > Spinibarbus caldwelli. Next base: position 5,076,245 of record CM077237.1, read on the forward strand.
TCAGCAGAGGTTGATCTTCGCTGGTAAACAGCTGGAGGATGGACGCACCCTGTCTGACTACAACATTCAGAAGGTTAGTGAATAATGGTCTGATCATACAGCGTACAAGGTTCTGTGCTTTTCCAATAATATAATAGACTTTAACTTAATTGCGATCATTCATCCAGGAGTCCACACTGCATCTTGTGCTGAGACTGCGTGGTGGTGCTAAGAAGAGGAAGAAGAAGTCCTACACCACCCCCAAGAAGAACAAGCACAAGAGAAAGAAGGTCAAGCTCGCTGTGCTGAAATATTACAAGGTTAGTTACAATTCATCATCTGCTATACTCGATGCTCTTTGCCAGCTGCGTGTGTTCTGTATTCAGCTTTGGAAGTCACCGGTATTATTTTCAATGATCCTCAGGTTGATGAGAATGGCAAGATCCACCGGCTGCGCCGCGAGTGTCCTGCAGATGAGTGTGGAGCCGGGGTGTTCATGGCCAGCCACTTTGACCGTCACTACTGCGGGAAGTGCTGCCTGACTTACTGCTTCAACAAACCAGAGGACAAGTGAAGTACGATCCTGACAACATGCTCTGTGTAACACGTGAGATTGTCTGTTCTGGAGTTTGTACTTTGTAAATAAAGTTGTGGCCTGCCACATTCAAAAATCAATCTCTTGTGTCTTGATTAATATCAACTTTTGGGGGTCTTAACTTTATTAGGCATTCAAACTGTTATGCTAAAGTGAGAAGCTGGATGAAATTATTAATGGTAAATGATCATGTAAAAACTCCCTTATGTTTCTTGGTAACAGGAAATGCAGAATACTAAGTCTAATTTAGATGGGTTATCTTTCATTTTGCACTTGGAATATACTTTTCTTACCTTATATATAATTGATGCATTTCTATTTTTAAAATATGTACATTTTTAAAGCTGAAGTGTTTGTTCTTCAAGGATGTAAATTTTTTTTTTTTCTTTTAATTACCAAAGTATGTAGAATTTTCTGTAAACCTAATTTATTAATTTTCTAGTCATTTGTCACTGTTTTCCCCCCTCAGAATTACCTATTTCTACCCAATAAAATATTTTCGAGCTTGACATTATTATAAAGAAATCATTATAAAACGCCCATGACTTATGACTTGAAGGCCTGGTTTCACAGACGGGGCTTAGTTTAAGCCAGGACTAGGCCTTAGTTAAACTAAGATATTTAAGCAGCTTTTATAAAAATGCTTTAGAAAAAAACATTACAGATGTGCATCTTCAGACAAAACAATGGCACAGACATATTTTAAGGTATGTCAGAGCAAGATATTTTCAGTTGTGACAGCTCAAACATGCACTTTAGTCTGGGACTATCCTTGAGGCTCGTCTGTGAAACCAAGGGTAAGATTTTATAAATTTTTGTAACTTGTAAAATTGAGTTTTTCAGTTCTAGAAATCACACTTTTAAAATTGTCATACATCCAGATTTTCTTAAAAATAACATCTGTTGCGGGAACAAACTAAAATAAGAAATATGTCAGCCTATAATTAGATTTTTAGCTATTTTATATTTCTATGTTACCTATCTTAAATATGTTTGTGTGTGTGTGGTGTTTTTTCCCCATATCCCAATAATTTTATTTTCATCTTGACTTGATCCTTTTTAAATATATATTTAATGTACTGTTCGATGTACTACAAAAACTACATTGTGAGATAAAACTTTAAATGTATGAAGTAGGATGAAAATCATGATATTTTTCAAAGAACAATTTTTGAAAATGTGACTTCCTCATTTTTATTTACATTATAAGATACGTTATGTACACTTATTTCAGTCCTGGTATCTAGAGTCAAAAGTTTTTTTTTTTTTTTTAATTATCTGTTGGTGACAGTGTAGTTTGCTATAGCAAATTTTGTTATAGCTATTGCATGTGTATGTATACTGCATAGTATAGTACGTATACTGATGCGCCAAATGCAGTCCCTTAAAATCCTGGATCCCAAGATATTTTCTGTTTGATCTCAGATTCACTGTAACAAATAATTTCATCCCCAGGTTTGTATTCAAGTTCTTCGTTATCTAGAGAAAGGCCACATTCCATGCCTGTCTTTACTGTCAGAACATCATCCTTCAGATGTTTCAGTGTTGTCACAGATCCTGAAGGAGGAAACACATGCATGGAAATATCAATAAAACATAACAACAGCATGTATTTAACACAGCAAACTGGCACTGGTTTACCTTCCCAGATAATGTTTCTCCCTCGAACAAGTCTGAATTTCATCTTTTTGTCCAGTTGGCCCTTCTGAACTCTACAGCCAGCCACTGGGATCTTCTTTTTCCCAACCGTCACACCAAACGTGGCCAGAACAGAGGCCTCACCTGAAGCGTGAGGGAGAAAACACAATGTTCAAGGGCAAAAAAGACAGCCAACCTCATTCTTTCATTTACACAGCACTAGTTTCTGTTTGAGTCAGCGACTCATCATCAGGCCCACATTGAATCTCCACCTGCAGAACTGTGACGTTCATTTCACTGAAGATGCTTTCAGTTACCAATGTTGTCTGTAGCACTCTCAGCTCCATTTAACACATTTTTACAATATTTATGTTTCAATCTGCAGATCAAAATCAGTAGAGGAAAGTCTGTATATATTATATCTAGGCCTGGTTGTAAGGGAAGCATGACTGATGAAGCTAAAGAATCAAATTTTAATAGAACAAATAGTCTTTAAAATCAACAATATGTAATATTACAGTAAAACTCACCAATTATATTTTCCTCTGTAGTTGGAGGCAGTTTGCTGGTCAGGTCATCTTTGAGTTCATCTATGAGTTTGTAGATGATTCTGTGTAATCTTAAGGGAATTCCTTTCTTAGCAGCCATTTGCTGAATTGATTTATTTGCAGCGACATTGAACCCATATATGGTGCCTGAACATTGAGGGGAAAAACAGAGAATTCAAGAAAATAACCACAAGTTTGACACTTTGACACAGCAAATGGAAAAGAAAACAATAGCAGTTAATCTAAGGGCTCTAAATCAGTGGTTGTCAAGAACGATACTTGAAAGTCCTTAAGATATTTCTGGTACTTCTGCTGTATTTACAAAGCTGCTCATTTTCAAACTTTCATACTAACAGAAACTATGAGTGGCAACATATATTTAAAAAAAATAATAATTATAAATAATTAAATTCCATAACCCTAGAAGTAACTTGATGTTCTTGCTTTATGCTTTTTATTACTAATATATTTTCACATTTCTATAACTACAACAGTCTAATTTATAACTTTTCCAGTCATTTATTTATTTATTTTTTAAATTATCATTACTATTTTACTCACAAATGGCAATTTCTACCCTATAAAATATTTTGGAGCTTGCAACTAGAACAATTTATATTCATTATACAAATTTCCATGACTTTTTAAAATTGCATTAATATTCATGACTTTTCCAGATCAAGAAATAACACATTAAAATTTCATTATATATATCCAGGTTTTCCAAGTTTGAACCCTGGCTCCTAAATAAAAATACAGTTGTTAAGGGAACGGATTAAATAATTCATTTATTTGTTTAATAATTTGTATTTATTTAATAATTCGTTAAGCTTTTATCTTGTTTTTAACTCTTATAGTTTATTTCAAATGATTTTAAACCATTTTATGCCATTTTACGGCACTTGGAAGTGTGTGGAAGTCTCTGGTTGAGAATCACTGATGTACATGAATGAAAGCAGCCATTTCTTTTCCAGTAGTTGTTGTGGATTCCCACCTGAGAACGTCTCTGCCAAGTTAATGTCTCTTTCTGAGATGTCGCCCACACCAAATGTACCACATTCAACTCACACTGGTCATCAGCATCGTAACTTTCCAGGATGTTCAAAATAGCTTCCACTGAGCCATCAACATCACCTTAAAGAAAAAAAAAAAAAAAAAATCCCGGCCGGTCACACCAAATGTATAAATAATATAGGGAGGAACTTCATTTCATCCATCAGGATATAATATTATTGTCACCATTGTATTACATTAAGTCACTATGAAATGGAAATTCTCCTTATATATTTACTGTTTATAAAACTGTTTTTGCTAAAATTATCAAACTTTTATTGAAACAAAAGATCCATAATCTCACCTTTGACGATGATGGGCAGTGTGAGTTCTTCTATCTCAGTTTTCTCACTGACCCTGTGGGAGAGTTTGTGTTTGTTGGCCCGGTAAAAGGCCGCCCTCCTCTGTCTCCAGGAGAGATGGGCCGTGCTCTCCCTGTCCTTCTTGTAGCTCTCCTGATGCTGCTTCTGCTTGGCTTCGATGGCCTGCTGGTCTACTTTCATCTTGTCCTGCTCTTCCATGAAGCTACGCCACTCCACCACCTCACGGGCTCTTTGCTGAGAGAAAAAAACTATGTGAACTATGGCAGCATGGAGGTTAGCCGGTCATAACATATATCACTTACAATACTGGCCAAACGTTTGGAATCATTAAGATGGTTTAATGTTTCTGAAAGAAGTCTCTTATGCTCACCGAGGCTACATTTATTTGATCAAAAATACAGTAAAATAGTAATATTGTGAAATATTATTACAGTTTAAAATAACTGTTTTCTGTTTGAATATATTTTAAAATGTAATTTATGCCTGTGATCAAAGCTGAATTTTCTGCATCATTACATCAGTCTTCAGTGTCACATGATCCTTCAGAAATCATTCTAAAATGCTGATTTGCTGCTCAAGAAACATTTCTTATTAATATAAAATGGTCAAAATAGTTTTTGCTGTTTAATATTTTTGTAGAAACTGTGAAACATTGCTGTTCAAAAGTTTGGTGTAAGATTTAAAAAAAATAATACTTTTATTCAGCAATAAGCATTAAATCAATCAAAAGTGACATTAAAGACATTTGTAATATTACAAAAGATTCCTATTTCAAATCAATTCTGATTTTTTAAAGTTCTATTCATTAAAGAATCCTGAAACAAATGTATCATGGTTTCCATAAGAATTAAGCAGCACATCTGTTTTTAACATTGATGTTTCTTGAGCAGCAAATCAGCATATTAGAATGATTTCTGAAGGATCATGTGACACTGAAGACTGGAGTAACGGATGCTGAAAATTCAGCTTTGCATTAGGAATAAATTAAATCTAAAATTTAAAATGTATTAGAATAAAATAGAAAAATAGTCATATTTCACAATATTACTGAATTTTTGATCAAATAAATGCAGCCTCAGTGAGCATAAGAGAATTCAAAAACACTTAAAAATCTTACTGAGTTCAAAATTTCGACCAGTAGTGTATAACATATATAATTTAAAAAAAATGCTATAAAATGCTACAAAAGTGCAGAATATTGCTCTCTAAAGGCATAAGCCTATAGAATACCTCTGATTCCACCTCCAGGATCTCCTCACCAGCAGAGGGAAGATCTTTCCAGCCCATGATCTCCACAGGGATGCTGGGTCCGGCCTCACTCACGGTCTGATTATACTCATCAAACATGAAGCGCACTTTAGCCCAGCACTTTCCTGCCACCAGCGTGCAGCCCTTCCTCAGAGTGCCGCGCTGGATGATGGCTGTGGTAACCGGCCTGTGGAAACACAGCAGCTGATGGGAAAACTCTTATGATACAGTATAAAGTGTAGTTCTTATGGACACTGTCGCAATGTCTTGTTTACACCTACCCTTTGCCTTTGTCCGAGCGGCTCTCGATGACTGTCCCCTCCACCAGGCCTGTAGGGTCGCCCTTCAGCTCCAGGACCTCTGCCAGCGTCACCGTGGCCTCAGAGAGCTCTAATAAATTGTCCCCCTGCAGAGAATTTATATACTATTTGCTGCCATATTCACATATAATAATTCCAATGTCACGTGACGTTACTACTGTCACAAAAATACATACAGACAAATCCCTGTCACTCTGTCACAAGAGGACACTATTAAATATTTGTAAAGAAAATAGTAAAGTGAAAGAAACATATTATTAATACGGTTACTCTGCTAGAACTAACTTCATATATCCATGAATCACTTTGACACCACTTGGATCAAATTCATAGCATAAATGGCTTGAAAAAGTGATATTATTTCTGAGAAAACCTTGTGCAACATTTGCTTAACATGCTGTTGGGTTGATATTTCGCTATTATGTGACATTTTAATGCTATCCAGTGACATTTAATATGTTTAAGAGTGGCATAAGAGTCTAAATATTAAGTGGGACCACTGTACCTTTAATGCAGACACATGGATGGCCTGTATTTCACCACCAAACTCCTCACAGATGACATCGTGGCCTACAAGCTCCTCTTTCACACGTTGGGGGTCAGCTTGAGGTTTATCACATTTATTCACAGCAACGATAATCGGCACTGCGGATCAAAACACAGAATTACGATAAATACACAAAATTGATACAATAATGTCATGATAATAACACAATTTGTTATGTTGTATATATATATAATACATTTTAATAATAATAATACATTAATTTATTGGTAAAAACAATAAAATAAATATAAATAAATTGATATAAAATATGATTGCATTTATTATAATTGTATTATAATATAATTTTAATCATAATTTATAAACAGCATTACCTTTGGATTTTTTGGCATGCTGTATGGACTCGATAGTCTGATTCATCACACCATCATCAGCTGCCACCACCAGGATGACTATATCAGTGACCATGGCTCCACGCGCCCGCATGGCAGAAAACGCTGCATGACCAGGTGTGTCCAGAAAAGTGATCTTCTCACCTGAGGGCAGCTGAACTGAACAGGAGAGTGACTCGTTTAATCACAAAATTGCTTTACTTAGCACAGAGGATGCCAAAAAGGACAGCACATATTTTTGGGAAATTATTCCTTGTTTTCAAGCAACCTACTATTTGTCTTAAGTTTAATTCTCAGAGAGCCAAACTTTGATATTCACGATGTACTCTTTTTTTTTTTCCACTCTTCAACATGTTTTTAAGAAGCTATGGGTTATATAACTCAATTTGCATTGGGGTACAGTTTGTAAAAAAAACTTTTTTTTTTCTATACAGAAGAGAATATTTTGAATTAACAACACAATTTAGCACACAAATGCGTTAAAAATAATATATTTCAGCCAGGAAGGATACAGCCATTAAATTTATATTGTTAAAATATATATTGTTATATATTAATGAGACAATAATGATGAAACAGCTCAGAAAACAGAGAAAAAATATATATATATATCTATTTTATCATGAATGGAATAGGCACCACTGTGTTACAGCAACAGAAAAAAATTGAGCACTGATTTCCAGTGTTGCATTTTTGCTGAACTTACGCCAAATACTTACTTCATAAATAGATACATTTGTTCTAGAAGTGTTGAGAATTGTGTCAGCGCTCTGTGCTAGCACCATTTTGTGTGACTTCAACAAGCCGTGGCAATTACATGCATATTTTTTACAACCAAAACTTTTGTTTTGATAAAATTCAGCTACTGTTATTTGAGGTTTTTACCCATATTTAGTGAAAATGAGGTATTATTTAATTGCTAAATATTGTGAATGGCACTGGTATGTTGAGGAGTTCAGTACCTCGAAACGCTCCGATGTGTTGCGTGATTCCCCCCACCTCCTGAGCAGCGATCTGACTCTTCCTCAGACTGTCCAGCAGGGTGGTCTTTCCATGGTCTACATGACCCATGATGGTCACCACTGGAGCTCGAGGAACTAACTGAGCAGGATCTGGAGGAGGTCTGGCAACAATTCAAACAGAAATTACAGAAATGGACAAATGATACATATATAAAACTATCATTAAAACCGTCCTCACTGTCTCTGGATATCTTTGTTTTCTCTGACTTTGGTTTCTACAAGTTTGGCCCATTTGTGTTTCATTCCTGATCTCTTTACTGCTTCTTTTATCCATTTCTCCTCCAGCACTGTCTCAGGCTCCAACTCGTCCAGATCGACATCTGTGTTCAGCAGGGCCTCATAGACGTGATCTAAAGAGGGGGAATAATACAGATATACACTACTGTTATGACCATTTGGGGCCTGTAAGATTTTTTTTCTTTTAAAGAAATTAATTTTGTTCAGCACGAATGGATTAAATTAACCAAAAGTGACAGCAAAAACAGTAACAGTATTACAAAAGATTTTTATTTTAATAAATGCTGTTATTTTGAACTTTATATTCATCAAAGAATCCTGAAAAAAATGCATTGGAGTTTTCACAAAAATATAAAGCAGCACAACTGTTTTCAACACTGATAAGAAGAAGAAATGTTTCTTAAGCAGCAAATCAGCATATTAGAATGATTTCTGAAGAATCATGTGACACTGAAGACTGGAGTAATGATGCAGAAAATTCAGCTTTGCATCACAGGAATAAATTACATTTTAAAATATATACAAATTTGAAAACAGCTATTTTATTTCATAATATTACTGTTTTTAATCCTATTTTTATTGAAATAAATGCAGCTTTGGTGAGCATTTGGCCATATTATCATAACACTCACCGATGTCTTTATTCATGGCCTTGGAGAGTTCTGACACAGTCATCCTCTGTTTGATCTCCACCTCCTGCTTTTGTTGTTTCTCTGGTTTGAAGTTGATCTTCTGACCTTTGAATTGGCCCTTATTCTACAGCAGGACAAACACAACACATTCTGCTCAGCACACGAACACAAGGCATCCAAACTCTCTGGTTTGTGCTGTAATCTGGAATCTCGCATTGATCTTGTCATCTGCTTTGGACTGTTGTGTCCATTCTGATAAGCATTAGTGAAGGGTTTGACATTTTGAGACTGACCTGTTTTGCAGCCAGGTGTCGGATCTGTGGACGGGTGTACGGCGGTCCAGGGGCCCAGGCAGGTCGAGGGGGAAGATATGGACTCCCATGATGCCAACAGGACACCGCAGTCCTGCCAATCAAGGCTGCTATCCGCTTCATTGCAGATTTTCTAATAAAAAAACAAACAAAAAAGAAGCAGCTTTAAAGTTTATATAGACAATGTGCAAATATCGCAATAAATCAGGACAATCAATACACATACAGTACATCTTAGAAGACAAATGACTTTAAAATTACATTTGAGAGGTATCATGAATATCAATATTCAAATAGAACACCGTGGTATTACCATGGTACATGACAAAAGACATGGTTTTACCACAGTATAAATTCAGATAAAATGGTATTACCGTGATAAATGTCATAAACATAAAACACATGGTAATAACAAGGCATTTGTTGTATGTTTACATACATATGTAAAGCTGACATTATATTACAGTAGCTCAAGGCAGAGATTATTTCCCTTCATGTGACGATTTCTACTTACTAAATAAGACGAACTGCACTCAATACAGTTACCGCTCAATTCATCTAATATACAGACTTTGAAAGCAGAGGTGTGAAGAAATATCAACTTAAGCAAATAACATCTGTAGTCAGATGTCATTTCTGCTGTAAGGGCGCCGCCATGACAGTGTATCCCACAATGAATTGCGTAAACTGCAGTTCAAAACATAAACACGTGGTGGCGACATAATCACTTCTTCTTCTTCTTTCCAGTTTTACTGCGATTGGCATCCAGCTTTTTGGCGCATTACCGCCCCCCTCTGCTCTGGAGTGTGGATCAGATAATCGGTTATAATAAAACTGTCTATTCCCTTTCCTTCACTTACTTAATACTCACTTAATCCCCTCAAATAATCACACACACACACACAAAACAAACTTTATCCATTAAATCCTATTGAAAACTCCCGCCTCCCTTAAAAACGACATCAATATTCTTCTACTGTACTTAATAACCCTTTTAATGTGATCTCCTGCACCCCAATCTCCCTCAGCTTATTCTTCATTACCTGCTTCTGTGTTTCATAACTCTTACAAGTCATGATTATGTGCTCCACTGACTCCTCTTCTCGACATCCCTCACACAACCCTGTCTGGTGCTTCTCTATCATCTTTAGTGTTTTATTCAGCCAACAGTGTCCCAACCTTAACCTCGTCATCACAGCCTCTTCTCTCCTATTCCCACCTTATCCTCTTTAACATTTCTCTGAATTTGGTATAAGTGCCTCCCTTTCTCCTCTCTATCCCACCTCTCTTGCCACCTTTTATTGATTTTCTCCCAAATAATGCATTTAACCTCTGCTTTACTTACATTAACCTGCACTTCTGCGTTCTCTTTTGTTAGTGCACTTTTAGCCAGACTATCCGCCGGCTCATTACCTGTAATCCCAACATGTGCTGGGACCCACATAAATTTAACCTGACATCCCTTATGACTTAATCTTGATATGATATGATATGATATCTTGCCGAGCTTTTGAATGGAATGACCTTAAACTTGCCAAGACTGATAAAGAACCAGAGCATATTAAAACATTTTCCTGCCCTACCTTTTCCACCCATTGCAAAGCAATTAAAATTGCCATCATCTCTACTGTATATACCCCTAATTTATTAGATGTTCGTTTATTAATTTCTACTTCTTTCCCTGGAATTGCCACCCCAAACCCTGTTTCTTCTGTCTCTGGTTTTTTAGCACCATCTGTATGAATCTGCATAAATTTAGTATAGTTTCCTCCTACTCGACTGTTAAATATGCTTTTCAAATTAACTTCTTCCTTTGCTTTTCTTTTCTCTTCAAGCACAAACCAGTCTACCTCAGGCCAAGTCATCTTCCAAGGGGCAATCTCTGGAAAAACTACCGTAGGACTTATTCGCAGATTAAACACTTCTAACTCTTTTGCTACATTGTTTCCAATTCGACCAAAGTTTTCCTTTAAATTTCTACCATTTTCCCAGCAATCCTTCAATACTGGTTTCATGGGATGCGATTCATTATGTCCCTGCAATCCAGCCCAGTAATTAGCCATCAGTTGAGTCCTTCTTAATTCCAGTGATAATTCTCCCATTTCCACTTGTCTGGCAGGTACTGAAGAAGTTTTAAAAGCACCA
>CM077237.1:5089692-5184692 GCA_039654775.1 Spinibarbus caldwelli
AAATACAACTTTATATACTTTTTAACCACAAATGCTTGTCTTGCACTAGCTCAATCTCATGCATTATGTAATCACGCACACGTGACGTAGGTGGAAGTACTGACCCAAAGTTTACAAAGCGAACGTGCAAAGAAAGTCAGACTCCCTTTCCAAAAAAGGTAAAACAACAATGTTGGACAATTTTGAAGTTGAATGAGAAAATGGCCAACTCTACCTTTTTGAACTGAAGTACACAGACAAACTAACCATGCGTGACTTTTCCAACGTGATTACACAATGCGTGAAGACGCGCATACGTATCGCAGAGCTACTACAAGACCAGCATTTGTGGATAAAAAGTATATAATTTTTTTTTTTTTTTAAGAAAATGATTGTTTCGCTAGAGAAGACCCTTATTCCTCGGCTGGGATTGTGTAGAGCTGCATTGGAACTTCAGTTTGGACCTTCAACCCGTTAGCCACCATTGAAGTCCACTATATGGAGAAAAATCCTGGAATGTTTTCCTCAAAAAACGTAATTTCTTTGCGACTGAAGAAAGAAAGACATGAACATCTTGGATGACATGGGGGTGAGTAAACTATCAGAAAATTTTCATTCTGGAAGTGAACTTCTCCTTTAAGTTCAAAAGGATCATGCATTACTCTGAAAGTGTAGTCTACCAACAAATTCTTACCCTGATCTTGGCCTTCAGTGCCATTTGCAAGCCTTGGTGGAATTGTGTCTCCATGAAAATCTTTACCTAAAGCAACAAATGTGTAAACACACAGTTAGATACTCTAGATATACACTGTATTCCAAGTTTTCTTTAAGACAGACATATCAAAGGTGGATAATTACTAATAAGACTTTTATTTTGCAAAGCAGCAAAGCACCAAAGCGGTGAAATGGTGCTTGCCCATGCAAAAGTTGCAGCTGCAATTCAAAGTTACTGGTTGCCAGAATGTTTCTTTGCAGTTGTTAAGGTGAGTGGCTTTTAGGATGTTGCTAGGGTGGTTTGGTGGTTGCCAGGACATTTCTATGCAGTTGCTCAAGTGTTGTAAAGGTGCTTCCCAATTTGCATACTTACGCACTATTTTGTGACATTTTGTAGTAAACATAGTTCAAGTAATGTGTTCACAAATTACTAATAGAAAAATTACGCTTTAACTACCCAGCTGTTGCAACTTTAATTATATTGCAGAGGGGGAGGGTCTATCAGACAGATGCTGAATGACAAATTAACCTTCATCAGTGTCATTTGGGACACAACTTTTTTGTTTCTTAGCCTGTTGTTATAGTGTTCTGGGTTGTCAAAATGTTTCTTTGCAGCTGCTAAGGTGTTCAGAATGGTTTTTGGCATGTTTCTATAGTGCTTTTTTTCACAAACACCATTAATGACAGATAAACTGTAAATACCTCAGTGATAATGTGCATTTTGACTTAGTACCTTGGTTACAGATTATTGTATGATTGTCTATGGAAAAGTAGTGATGAAATGATGATGATTTGGAGTGTTTTTTTGAAATGGCAATGCTGTGCTGAATTATTTGCTCTTCTGGATGATCTTCCCGCTGGCAAGAGTCCTCATCCAAACATCCCTCTGACTGCAGCAGGTCATTCACGGCTGAGATGGAACATGACAAGAGATGAAGATGACATGAGATGAGGTTTATGGGGCTGAAAGGCAAGGCAGCATTTGTCTTGAGGGGGTTAAAGCACTTATCTTGCATTATCATTTTCTCTTCACTGAAGAATACAAGGTGTTGATTTACTCGTAAATGCTAAAAACAGCTTTGTTCATATTTAAGCTATAATGGCTGATGATCATTAATCTTATCATTAAACAATCATGAATTTAAATGAAAAGCAATGAAAGGGAAGGCACAGCTGTTACAGGAAGGACAGGATGTGAGGTCTTACACAGAGATCGGCGGAAGAGAGACTTGACTTTGTCTTTATCCTTTGGTTTGTTACGCTTAACATGAAACATTTTCAGGGTGCTGACTTGATCATCACAATGGAAAACATGAAGACAGAAAATGAGGGAGGAAAAACATGACAATAAGAACGTTTGTGAACGTTGTCATAGTGAAAGAAGGAAATTCCTTTGAAAGAAAGAACATGAAAAATCACAAAACAACCACAGACACATACATCACTCATTTTACAACCTACTTGGAATGTTAAGACATTTTGCTAAATTATATGATTTTTAAATTATCACGTATTTCTTGTTTTAAAGAGGCCATTTCATTTTAAAACATCTTTATTATTAAATATGGGTTTGAACCCCATTGACTTCCATTGTTTAAAGAAAAAAACATCAATTCATGTTCCACACAAGAAAAAAAGTCATAGTTTTGGAATGACAGGAAGATGAATAAATGAAGACTGAATTTCTGACAGAGTTTTGAGTTCTGAAAATTAAAGTACAGAATGTTTTCATAGAGTGCTTTTATCTCAAGCAATATTTGATTCCTTATGATATGACCCCTTTAAAAACATAAGAAATATTGTGTGGAAAAGAATGGAGGACCAAAAAAGATGATAGACTCAGACTTCGCACGAATCAGGAAACATAGGTCAAATAACTGTTTATTTTCAAGAACTGAACTCTTCTTTAAGTTTTCTGTGGCAGGTTTGCTTAGGGCAGAATTTGAGGAGTTTTCTAATCAGCAGAGGTGATTTTCTATGGCAGCTGTCCTTCTCCTTCTCCTGACCTTGGGATGTTGGGATGAAGGGTTTGCTGCTGACTGAGTGGCTTGTTTCTGGATGTTCCTGGCTGGAATGGCTGAACAGTTTCATGTAACTGAAGTTATACTCACTGCTGCTCCTCTTAGGGGACACGGTGTCACCATTAAGGGAGTTGGAAGCAGATTCCTCAGAGCCCTGGGAACCCACAGAGGAACCGTTTTCATTGCAGTGCAGGTCATCCAGAGCCTCGCATGACTCGGAGTGGAGCTGAGGAGTAGAGGAACGAACATTCTCCTGATCACGAGTCCTCGTCTTCATCAACTTCCTCATCTTCAGCGTTATCCAGTTGCCCCGTCTACATTGATTATGTGTTTGAAGACAGAAAACGTGATAAATGAAAACTTGACCTTTTGTTATGCAAAAAGCCTTTGGTAACATCACTTCATAAGACTTTACCTGCGTAGAGGTGATGGATCATAGAACTTGTACTGATCCATGATTTTCTCCTCCAGCTTTTCCTTCTGCCTTCTGAGTTCATTCAGTTTGTCTCTGTCAAAAAAACATTAAAGTTAGCCTAAAGCTTACATGCCATAATGCCCCATCTACTGTGCTCTAAAGCTTTCTAAAGTTTTCAACCTTTTTGATTCCTTTTGACCTCCATTGTCCACAACAATGTGAATTTTCCAGTTGTTTGTGATTTACTGGATAAGGATTTTTACAAATATTTTTACTCACATTTTCTACCTAATAAAATATAGTAAAGCTGTTTTTATATATATATATATATATTTAGTTTTTACATTTTTATTTTTTCAGTTGTAATTTTAGTTATTTTAATTTTAATTTAGTTTTTTTTTAATCAATATAGTTTTTATAAATATTTATTTAAGTTTTAATTTGAGTTATTTTGGCTTGGCAACTAGCTGAAATAAAATAACTTTTTAAATATTTTATTTCAGTTAAAATTTATTTTATTTCATGTAACAAGTTTTTTAATGGTTTTAGTTTTAGTTAACTATCCTGATTCTTCAAAGATATTAAAAAAAAAAAATGGTTGTTGAGGGGAACTATCTTGATTTTAAGTTGTTTTAGCTAATTTTAATGCTTGTTTTGTCTCATTTTAAGTCATCTTGAGGCCACAGTTCACTAACTAAGAGCCACTGCTTTTTTTCTTCATTTCTCAGATTTTGCATTCAGTTATGTTGCTTAATATAGAAAAATATACAAAAATGTCATGCTCTAAACAAGTTCATGCTCTTGTTAATTCACTGCACAAAATAAATAGTAGTCATCACAAACCATGTTTATTTACAAGTCAACCCATATTTATTGTCGTCTGGGTTCTATTTTTTGACCTTGCAGTTTTGTTTATGGTTTTCGAGGATAAGGGAATGTCGAAGAACCTGGCTATGTTGGCATCTGCGAAATTTCATTGGCTTCAACCAAGCAGCAGATAAATTTTTGTGCTAAAATGCTATAGTCTGGGCACATAGACTTTGATGTCAACAACTAAAGATATGGAGATGGTTTTGTCTTCCCTATAACAAGTTATTTGCTGGGTTATCCTAACTATGCATAAATAACTTTGATAATAAACCTAATGTGAGGACCACTACTTTGCAGATTTTTCAGAATATTAAAAAGTTGCCTGATTCTATGCTGCACAGATAAACAAATGTCTCTCACATATATTGTCTCTGTTCCACATGGAACAAGTCCTTGCTCTCCATAGTCTGATCTAGCAGGGTTCGGTTCTGCAGCATCAGGCTCTGGATCTGGTCCAGCAAGTGTCGGTTCTCTTCCTCCAAGTTCCCCTTCAGCTGGGTCAGCAACTGAACAGAAGCACAAAAGAAGGTGATTCATCATGGACTTACAGTAATTAATCAGTAGTTTTGTTTAAGAAGCAACAAAATTAGGGTGATGGCAAGACTTTGTCCAGTTGCTACCAGCACTAACCTGCATAAACCAGCCTGGATGATAACATGAACTGCAGGTACGTAAAAAAATGGAATGGAAGTAAAATCTTCCAAGAACATTCTGCTCTGTTTGAATGAACAGCTACGCACCTCACACTGGTTGGTCAGTTTAATGCTGGTGATTTCCAGCTGCTGGTTCTGCTCCTTGAGTTTGGACAGCTCTGACTCTAGCTGTGTCTGCTCCAGTTTGCAGGAGTTCAACTGGCTCTTTATGCTCTTGTGCTCAACCTGAAGTCCCTCATTCTTTGCCAACAGCTTCTGGTAGGTTTGATTTAGCCTGGGTGGAGGATAAAGCACAATGTTTTGTGTGGATAGTCAAATAAGCTGTGAAAGGTTTTTTTTATTATTTTTATTTTTTTTTCTAAAATTCTCTACCTACATTGGTGTTTCCAGTCAAAAATGACAGGCCTTTTAACAATTTCTTGTAAATCTCTCATTATGCTATATTATCACCAAATCTTGGATTCAATGTTTTTGTCATCTTGTTTTCTTTCAATCAGGTTTTATATTTCTTTTTAGACTTGACTGGTCATAGGCCAAAATTATATGAGCTTATGCACCTCTTTTTTTGAGTAAAAAATAAAAAAGCATTATTTGTGGATAATTCTGGGAATGTTCACTCAAAAACTGATGTGCATAAGCTCAGATCAGTGAGGCCTATAATCAACCAGTTCCAAAAAAACTAAACCAAAACCCGCCCACCCTTAGTTACTGTTGCCATGACCGACAAACAATGCCGCTCTCACACTACGCACATCATGTTCTCACGCAGTGAAAAATACATCGCAGAGCAAAGAAGAAACTGATAACACACCGACAGAGAGCGACACACAATGATAAGAGCACACATTTTAACATATTATTTTATTATTTAACTTAAGCGCTGCAAGCCATGCATACAGCGCCGGACATTTTGCGATTTTCTGGTACGCAAAACAAGTACTTTAAAGGAATACCTTAGCTTATTGCAGTTACCACGGCAATCAACAACAGCACAGCTTAACATTTACATTACATTTACATTTATGCATTTAGCAGACGCTTTTATCCAAAGCGACTTACATTGCATTCAAGTTACAGTTTTTACATTTTATCAGCTCTTAAAAATTAACCCAGCTCTTAACCCTCCGCACATTTTTATAGTTATATTGAAAAAGTTTCAATTCAGTCGATCTTTTTTTACCCCGTTTTAACATGTACTGTATTTCTATGGAGACAGGCCGTAGCTGTCGGGCAAGATGGCGGATTGCAGCGGCGGCACATAATATCCGCGTTCTGATTGGTCAGATCGCCTGTCAATCAAGCTCTTTGCGAAAGGTCAATTGAAAGAAACAAGTTGATAAAAAGACTGCATCCAATATTTGATAATAATATATCATAATAAAAGATTTATAAGCAATTTTTTGTAGACTAGTCATTTTTTACTGGTAACAAGTGTAAAAAATCCCCAAAATTATAAAAATTATCCAATTTTAGAGGAGAATTGTTATAACCCGTGTAAGCAAATCAGTAAGATTTAGTCCAGTGCAATAACACTAACTAGCATTTTAGGGAAAAAGAAAATCCTCTGCAGGTCAAAATGACCATAACACAACATCGGGGTTAAAATATAATTGAGTCCCTTTACCTTTAGTGTGACAGCTGTTTTCTGTACTTGGTGTACACAAAGGGATCAAACAAACATATCTGAACACACACACAACACTGACCAGTCTTTCTCGTCTCGGAGTCTTTGACACTCTGCTGTTGTGTTCCTGTTTGTGCATATCTCATTCTGCATCTTCTGCTGTTCTTCTCTGAGAGCTTTCTCTAACCCCTCCAGCTGAGCGCGCTGCTGAAGTAGCGTGTTATATCTGGAATTAGGCAGACATAAGCAGTTTCATATTTTAATAGCGCTTGTCTAAAGCAGCATATATACATACAACAAAATGCAGCACAGAAGCAAGAATAAATGTATTTAGTGCTTTTATGTGGCATTACATCTTTACACAGAACTTGGAATCATCATCTTGTAAAGACTAATCTTATGGTGTGTGTACTAACCTGTCCTCCAGTGATCTGTGCTCTATCTCCAGGGTTCGGTGACTGTTCTCCATTGTGGAGTACCTGTGAGAGAGCACCTCCAACTCTGCTGCCTGTCTCTCATGCAGGACGCTCAGTCTCTCATGGTCCCGGAGTAGTAGTTCGTTAACGGTGCGCAGATCTTCTCTCTCTCGTATCGCACCCTCCCTCTCAGCCTCCGAACTCTGCCGTTCCCGCTGTAGCTGTGCATTATGAGCCATCAGAGAGGAATTCTGGGAAGTTACAATGGACTTCTCTACCTAAGAGAAAATGAGGATTTATTAGAAAGAAATAAATGAACACTTTTATTTAAGGAAGCATTAAATTAATCAAAAGTGACAGTAAAAACATTTAGAATAAATGAAAAAAAATGAAATAATAAAAAAAAATGTATTATGGTTTCCACAAAAATATTAAAGAGCCCAACTGTTTTCAACATTGATTATAATATTTGTTGTTGTTTTTGAGGTATCATATGACACTAAAACTGAAATAATGGCAACTGAAAGTGCACAGGAATAACTTACATTTTAAAATATATTAATATATTAATATTAAATATATATACTGTATGTGTATAAATATATATATATATATACACACACACATACAGTGTCTATAAAAAGTATTCATACCCCTTCATTTTTTCCACGTTTTTTTATGTTGCAGCCTTATGTTCAACTGCTTTGAATTACTTTTTTTTCCACATCAATCTACACTCCATACACCATAGTGGCAAAGCAAAATCAGAATTGCCACAACTTTGTAAATTTATTCAAAATAAAAAAGCTGAAATAAGTACATTGCATAAGTATTCATACCCTTAACTCAGTACTTAGCTGACACACCTTTACAGCCTAAAGTCTTTTTGGGTGTGATGCAACAAACTTTGCACATGAGCATTTGGCAATTATCTGCCATTCTTCAATTCACCTGTTCACTTCTCAACCTCTGTCAGGTTGGATGGGGGCTGATGCTAATTTTCAGGTTTCTCCAGAAATATTTGATTGGGTTCAAGCTCAGGCTGTGGCTGGGCCACTCAAGGACGTTCACTATTAGTTGTCTATAAGCCATTAGTTGTCTATAAGCCACTCTTGCTGTGTGCTTAGGGTCATTGTCCTGTTGGAAGGTAAACCTTCTGCCCAATCTGAGGTTCTGAATGCTCTGGACTGGGTTTTCATTAAGGCTATCTCAATATGTTGGTGCATTGAGCTTTTCTTCTACTCTGACGAGTCCCTCAGTCCCTGCTGCTGAAAAACAGCCCCACAGCATGAGGCTGCTACCACCACACTTTACTTTTGGGATGGTACTCTGCAGATGATGAGCAGTGGCTGGTTTCCTTCAAACATGATGCTTAGAATTGAGGTTCATCAGACCAGAGAATCTTGTTTCTCACAGTCTGAGGGTCCTTTAGGTGCTTTTTTGCAAATTCCATGTGTATTTCCATGTGTTTCCATGTGTATTCAATGTCTTCACTGAGGAGAGGATTGAGTCTTGCCACACCACCATAAAGCTCAGATCTGTGGAGTGTTGCAGTGATGTTTGTCCTTCTGTAGGTTTCTCCTGTCTCCACATATGATCATGGATCTCAACTAGAGTGACCATCAGCTTCTTGGTCACCACTCTAACCAAAGCCCTTCTCCATCAGTTGCTCAGTTTGGCCAGGAGGCCAGCTCTAGGAAGAGTCCTGGTTGTTTCAAACTTCTTCCATTAAGGGTAATGGAGACTACATGCTTCTGTGAGCTCTACAGGCAGTTGTTTTTACCTCAGGTAGTGTTGTAGTCAAGGCCATCTAATCCGAGACCAAGTCGAGACCAAGACAATTGTGTGTTGAGACCAAGACAAGACCAAGACTTTGAGGGGTTGAGACCAAGACAAGACCAAGACCAAGGCAGTTTGAGACCGAGTCAAGACCAAGACCAGACCAGCATTGCTCAAATTAATTTAAAGAATCCACATTTACTGCCCGAGAAATGCCTTATTTTTAATCATTAAATACAACAATAACACTTACAGAGTTGTTACCAATCAAATGAAATCTCTAACAACAAAATTCATCTTTGCACTGCAGTGGTGGCACAGAAGCTGCATCTGAATTGGTACAATTACAAATGCATAAATAATGTTGAGAATAATGTTAAAAATTGTTTACTGAATGTTTTTATAAAAGCAATATCATTTTTTTTCAAAACAGTTCTCTTGCACTTGTGACATTGCTTAATTATATCATATTATAATATAAATATCCACATCTCATACACTCAAGCACTCATACTCTCAAGCACTTTTTTTGCAACAATATCTTGAATTTTGTGGGTGTATGTATTAATTTTGGAGACAATTTTGACACAGTCCCTCAATAATTTCTGACCTGGCATAACAGTATAAATCATTTGTTCTCAGCCAGGGGCCGGGGCCCACTATGGGGCCTCAACAAACTTCCAAGGGGGCCTCAAGATGACTTACAATTGTTTAAAATAAAACAAAACAAGCATTAAAATGAACTAAAACAGATATTTCTTAGTATTTGGTTATTTTTATAATGAATATACAGTATCTCACAAAAGTGAGTACACCCCTCACAATTCAGCAACTATTTTAGTATATCTTCTCAAGGGACAATACAATAAAAATGAAACTTGGATATATTTTAGAGTAGTCAATGTGCAACATATATAGCAGTGTAGATTTACTGTGCTCTGAAAATAACTGAACATACAGCCATTATTGTCAAAATAGCTGGCAACAAAAGTGAGTACACCCTAAGTGATAACAGCTATACGTCGTTTAACCATGCAAAGCCACATGTCCTATTCATCATGTACATCTTTTTGTCTGCTTGACACGACTATACAAATTTGTGTATCTTGTATTACAGCAGTTAAAATTTGGTGCTTTGAGTACAATTCTCTCATACTGACCACTGGATGTTCAACATGGCACCTCATGGCAAATAACACTCTGAGGATTTGAGAATTAGAATTGTTGCTCTCCACAAAGATGGCCTAGGCTATAAGAAGATCAGTAACACCCTGAAACTGAGTTACAGTACAGTGGCCAGTGTCACACAGAGGTTTTCCAAGATGGCTTCCACTCGGAACAGGCCTCGCAAGGGTCAATCAAAGAAGTTGAGTCCTCATGGTGTGCGTCAGGTGCAGAAGCTGGCTAGTAGCATCATGGTCTGGGGCTGCTTGAGTGCTGCTGGTACTGGGGAGCTGCGGTTCATTGAGGGAAACATGGATGCCAACATGTACTGTGACATTCTGAAGCAGAACATGAACATATCGGTCTCGAGTACTACAGCACTAACCTCAGGGCTTGGTTTTTTGCTCTGATGTGCATTTTCAGCTGTTAGACCTTTTATTAAGACGTGTGTGCCTTTCCAGATCATACCCATTCAATTGAATGTGCCACAGGTTAACTTCACTCGAAGTGTAGTAACATCTACAAGCAATATGAATGCTCCTGAGCTAAATTTCAACTGTCCCAGATAAGGGTATGATTACTTCTGCAATGGAATTTCACAATGTTACTCTTTTACTGTAATTTTGAGCAAATAAATGCAACATTAGTCAACCTAAGTGACTTTCTCTAACCACACCCAAACTTTTGAACTGTAATGTATATATAACTTCCATCACATTTTATAATACCTATATATGTGATATTACCAGTGCATTAAGACAATACGTCTGGTTTAATGTGACTCACCTGTAATTGTGCATTGTGTGTCTGCAGTGCTGTGTTGCTTTCCTGCAACGAAGCCGTCTGCTGTTGTAACGCAATTATTTGTGCCTGCAACCCATCTGACTGTGCCTGCAATGTCTGCAGTTGTGTTTGCAATGACTGTTTCTCAGTCTGCAAAGTTGCATTCTGCACAAGAAAAACCAAAGGCATATATGTCCCAATTTCTGTAGCTCAACTAGTACAGCATGATGCTTACAGCACCAATTTCGTGGGTTTGATTCCCAAACGCAAATGTATATCTTGAACACACTAAAATTATGAAAATGTTTAGCAGGAATAAAATATTATTTCTTGCTAAAATCCCTCAAGTATTTAAACAGATTGTGGACATTGGCTCCTTCATGAGACTCACATTTCTCTCCACCTCAATGAGTCGATCTTTGAGCTTGAGCAATGCCCACGTGGCCTCCTGACTGTCTCTGTGCCATGTCCTCTCTGGTGGAGAGCACTGTCCTGCCTTTTCCTCCTCATCCCTCTGAAGCAATGCCTCATAGTTCTGTTTGACCTGCAAAAAATCATACATATTGAATCCAAAGTTGCTTTAGATAAAAATGAAAAAAGCCTTGGCTTGGCCTTTTTGCTCTCATAAGCATTATCTGGATCAAGCTAAAAAAAAAATACAGTTTTTGCCTGAATTAAGAGACAGTTTTGGTCAGACTTTTACTGGTTTCAAAATGCGTGAAACATAAGTTTGGTAAACTGTTTTGGTCTTTCCCCATTCAAGTATGACTACCAAGGAAGCTATTTTCAACTCACAGTTTTAAGATCCTGTCGCAATTGCTGGTTTATTTTGGCCGATTCTTGCAGACGGGCCTCGAGGGCAGCCATTCTCTCTTTCTTAATCTTCAGGGATTTCATTAGAGAAGACTCCAGCTCTGACTCCAACTGCTTACACTGACTGAGAGTGGGAGAAAGAGTGACGGAGACAAAGACAAAGGTGGTCATTCGACATTCTAAGGAATCTGACATTTAAAAGTATCACCTTGGGCTTCCCTGAATATATAAGCAAATGTCTGCATACCTCTGGTCTACAGCCTCATGATCTCCCATTCGTGTCTCCTGGTTTAGCTTCATCCTCTCTAGTTCATAAGTCAATTTTTCAAGATCAGATTCTTTCTGTTGCAATTTCAAACTCTGTTCCAACAGCTCCTGGAGCAGAAAACAGTAAATTTGAGAAAAATAAGAGAACACTGAAAAAGTGTAATCATCTACAAAGCCTTCACTGTAGTGGTAACCTCTCTTAATGTCATCAGCATCCTCTTATCCACTCCAGTCTGTTGAATCAGCTCCTGGTTTTCCTTCTCTAGCTCATTGTTCTTGGCGCAGGCCTCACTAAGGTAGTTAGTCTTTTTAAACAGAGTACGTTTCTCCTTCTCAAGAACCACCAACTTCAGGTTACTACTATCCAACGAGGCCTCCTGGATCTTCACTTGTTGCCTCAATCTCCGATTCTCCTTTTCCAGACAACTCTTATCTTGCTCCAGATATCCATTCTCATGCACTAGACCTTGATTTTCTATATCTACTTGTCCTTGGTTTTTGTTGAAATTGACTAGAGAACTTTGGTTCTCAGTCTCCAATTCATGGAGCTCTACTTCAAGACAATGAAGATTGCCGTTAGTATTTTCCAAAGATGTATGCAAATGTTCTGTGTCAAGAGAATGATTGCTGGTCTTCTGAGTCGGTGTGATAATTTGGCCGTTGTGCATGTTGGCAAATGCTGGAGTAGATTTGTGAGTCTTAAAGTCCACTACATCTGTCCTTCCATTTTCCTCAACATCCAATGGATGACTGGTTCCTTGAAGTTCTTCCAGGGCCTTCAATAACCTCTGGTTCTCTTTCTCCAGTTTCAGCAACCTGCTACACGTCTTTTCAGTTACCTCTTGGCCCAAAGACTTCAGCTCTACAATCATAGACACATTATAGGTTTATTTAAGTTTACAGTTTTTTGCAAGGTACCTTATGGTTCTATGTAATAGCAAGACCTTGGTTTCAAAGCAAGTTCTGGAGTAACGTAGGCTCTTATTCACTGGCACAATGGTCCACAAGCACCATACACTGGCTTGTCAAATTGGCAGTGCTAATATTTACATATACCTGAATTCTGTTGAGGGTTCTTGGCGATTTCTAGCTCCCATCCCAAACGTTGTGATTCTTCCATACTCCTTTTCTGAGAGAGCTCCAGTATGACGTTCCTTTCCAGCAGCTCCTCTATTCGTCTCCTGTCCACAGTTCTTTCCTAAAACACATTAGACTGCCGAGTCAAGCAGATAAAAAAATAGCTTGGAATGGAACGAACAGAAAATGGTACATAGTAATATTGTGGCAGATCCTTTTCATGGATATAATTTCTTCTTTCTCACCTCTTCCATGTCATGAAGTTTTGATTCTAGTAGGAAGTTGTGTTTCTCCAGATGGTGCAGTTTGTCACATCGTGCTTTGACGCTCTGCAGCTCTTCCTCCAGCATGGCCTTACTTTCCATCAACACCTGATTATCCTCCTTTAGCTCCTGTCAATCCAAAAAGGAAGTTTTGAGGTTTCTCGCTCATGCACATACACTAAATTCTGTTCTTTTGAACTTTACGTCCATCAAATAATCACAAAACACCCCAAAACTTCATATATATATATATATATATATATATATATATATATATATATATATATATATATATATATATTTTTTTTTTTTTTTTTAGCACCAAATCAACATATTAGAATGATATCTGAAGAATCATGCAACACTGAAGACTGGAGTAATGATGCTAAAAATTCAGCTTTGCAATCACATGAATCAAACTGCATTTTAAAATATATTAAAAGAAAAAAACAGTCTTTCTGTATTTTGATCAAATAACTGCAGAATTAGTGAGCTTAAGATAATTATAAAAATCTTACTAAACCCAAACTTTTTAATGGTACTGTATGCACACATAAACATTGTTCTACACACACCTCCATTTTGACTTTGTAAAAGTTCATGTTGTGAAGTTTATCTCGGTAGCGAGCCACTTCACTCTCCAGTTTGTCTGCTCTGATGGCTCTTTCTTTCATTGCATCCAACTCATCACGGTACATCCTGGCTGCTCGTGCATCTGTTAACA
The DNA here is from genome assembly GCA_039654775.1 of Spinibarbus caldwelli. Lineage (NCBI taxonomy): Eukaryota > Metazoa > Chordata > Actinopteri > Cypriniformes > Cyprinidae > Spinibarbus > Spinibarbus caldwelli. The sequence continues at coordinate 5,103,255 of CM077237.1, forward strand.
GCTGCATGTTCTGCCACGGACCCCCAAAAGCAGACGCGATAGAAAGAGCAAGGAAGAAAAAACAAACATTAAAATAACAACCTTAGCCATATATAAACATCTTTTGAAAGTTAAAGCTCTGAAGTTGTCATGTCTATAACATAAAACCATGAGCATATGTAATAAAGAATAAAAAATAAATGAATATTGCAAAATATAAATTGCAGTAAAAGTGAAAGTTTTAGATCAGACCTTTATTAAACTATTTTCTTTTTAGTACCTCTTGCTGGAGTCTTTTCAGCTCCGCCTCCACACTGTCTAGGTCCTGCCTGCAGTCTAAGACCTGTTCACTTTTCTCCTCTCTTTTGGGACACAGGAAACAGATGTTTGGAAGATTTAAAGATTCAATACTCACACAAGGTCAGAGGAGTGATTAACATGCAATCACATAATCAGAGTAGAACAAGTATGCACAAAACCGCACACTCAAATATGTGTGCACATAAGCATAAGTATGTGCAAATACGTGCAAATATAACCACATGCAAGTGTGTACACAAATGCACATCTACTACTAGTACACACAAACCAACAAAGAGGCACAGCTATCCTATATTTGACCTATCGATACCCAAAGTAAAAAAAAAAAAAAAAAAAAAAAAAAATATATATATATATATATATATATATATATATATATATATATATATAGATGAACAGAACCTGCTACTTTAAGAAATCCAAAGAAACTTTGATATGAAAAAAAACAGCATATTTGTATTTGCATTTTCCCTAGAAATTATAGCCGTCATAGATACTGGTTCATTAATAAAGAACATTTCCATTTCTCAAACCCATACATTACACAGGCAAGTGAGAGACAAATTATATCTCACGTTATACATTTTACGTCGCAGATGTGCACTTATTAGCCACCAAAAATCAGACAGAGAGTTATTTTAAAATCACTGTGCTCTGTTTTCTGCATAGTTTTCTGTTTCCACAAGATTGTGTCAAAAGTCAGTATTGTATTAAACCTTATTTAATATGTTTAAATATGAATATTTATATCATATTTAAACATATTAATGTTTTAATTAAATTAATATTTTGTTATTGTAAATTTACACCAGAAAGCTAGTGTAATCACCTAAAATTTATTGTAATATTACTTTCTAAACTTGTTTTTTCATAGGCCAGTATGTCCAGAATTTTCACTACAAAAGATGTTTTATCACCAAATGAAACCGACCATTTTTGCTAAATTGAAGTCTACTTCCTATAAATAATGATTGAAACATCTCATATTCACTTTGAGAAAGCCTTGTTCAGACATTAACACTCTAGTGCTGCTCAAGAATATACTCCAAAATAGAAGCTCAAGAATGCAGCAGTATGTGGATGGATGGAAAAAATTGATGGATAGAAGGCTGGATGGGCAGAAATGAGGGGGGTTGACTGTCTGTAGCATTACACTAAGAGGATCAAAGTGGGTCAGCAGAATAAGGACGGACCCTGCTCTGTGCCAGGGTCTATTTAATCTGTGGCAATCTTCCTACAGACATTTTACCGTAACCAGAGAACCAGCTATTACAGATTAATCAGTGAAGCTTTATTTATTATCAAATCAGTAAATCAATTTAAAATAAGATAATATACAAGATTACATTTTATTTGAACTCTGGTATAGTGCTAATGATTATTAATTGCATCAAAAATGTTGAAGTAATATGAGATATATTGTTTTGGACACTGGAAACTAATATTATAGGCTTTCAATATTAATTTAAACCTCAAATGCTGACCAGTGCAGATATGGCTGCCAATACATTGTCTATCACTAACAGTTAAAGACCCCAGGAAAAGTCTTGATAAGTGCATTTTTTTTTTTTTTCCTGTGTTGACATATTTCCTATTAAAACAGGAAGTCTCAATCATCACCATAATTTTCTGCTTGCTAAAATGATTGCAATAATATACCCACATAAACATATAAGTTTGATCATTCATCATATCTGTGCATGTGTAGGTCATTTTAGTGTGTGTGCATTTGCTCACAGCTCCTGTCTGAGGCGTTTGATCTTGGCTTTAGCGTCCGTCAGCTCTAGTGCCAGATGCTGCTGGGATAAAGGAAGCCGGCTGCTGGTGGACTCTGTGAGGGAGGAGTCATCACCAAACACTACAGACTTTATCGTCTCTTTCCCCAGCATCAGCTCCACGATGGCCTACCAGCAGAGAAAGAGTGAGAGGGGTCAGACGAGAGAATTAGCCAGCTAAACTGTTTTGGATTCACCCAATAAAGTCCCATGCATTGGCTGTTTATCATTTTATGCACTGGCTAATATTTATTTTCCTACTGCAGCCAAGCACAATAAACCTTTTTGAAATTGAATGATCATCTACTAGAAAAGAAAGTGGGGAAGGGAATGAATTTTGTCATTTCTAAATGACTTCTGAAGATACCTCAAATTGCCGGTCTCGCTGGTCCACTAACATTTTGAGGTTAATGCTCATACTTCTGCAGAGGTTTTCCCAGTCCTCTGGACACAGACCCTCCATCTCCAACCAATGCAGATCAAACACGTTCTCCTGACAATGGGTCACCTGGAGTGCAAAAACATGTCTCAATCAGGATTTTGTATAGCTTTATAAAATTACAACATTTTGTGTCATCTACATACTGCTCAATTCAAAACATCTCCTGCCAAGAAGGTGCATAATAGATAATAGAAGTTACATGCTGCTGATAATCTGAAAACAAAAGGGCTTATCTTGTTAAGTTATTAAGACACTCATTATGCCTGTAGGTGGCTTCTTTCAGGCAGACATGATTTTAATCAGTTCTCCCTGAGAAGTCCAATCAAATGTAATTACTACATGACTATACAGATAATCAGCCATATGTGCCATATTTGCCAAGCAATTATGTCTCTTGTAGTCTATTCCAGTACCTCTTGGATATGAGCTGCGATTGCTGCTTTTGTGTCAAAATCAAGACTTTGTATCTTCTCGATATACTCCTCTTTTCTTTCACACTGTAAAACAGCAATAGACAGTTTTAGGTCTACATACTAGAAGTGGGAATGCATCAATTTGATGAAAATACACAATGAAAAAATGATAATTTAAATGAATAGTCAAGTGCTCGGTTTAATGCAATCTATGTAGTGCACACAGTGACATATTACCTGCACAGCACAGCCAAGCAACAGTAGCAACAACTTCCTGATCTCTTCTAGACCTTCCTCTAGAAAAAATGGTTTCATTTGTCAAAACAAGTGCTTTACACTGGAATGCAAATTATCCTGAATCTACTTGTCTGGTTCACTCCAAAAGATGGTCACCAAGGTTGCATTTATTTGATCAAAAATACAGTAAAAACAGCAATATTATGAAATATTATTTCAATTTAAAATAGCTATTTTGTATTTGAATATATTTTAAAATGTAATTTATTCCCGTGATGCAAAGCTGAATTTTCAGCATTATTATTCTAGTCTTCAGTGTCACATGATCCTTCAGAAATCATTCTAATTTGCTGCTCAAGAAACATTTCTTATAATCAATTTGGAAAACAGTGCTGCTGCTTTTCTCAGGATACTTTAATGAGCAGATAATTCAGGATAACAGCATTTATTTGAAATATAATTTTTTTGTAACAATATAAATATCTTTACTGTTACTTTTGATTAATTTAATGCATCCTTGCTAAATATAAGTATACATTTTTTTAAAGAAAAAGATCTTACTGACTCCACAATTTTGAACAGTAGCATACTTAAGGGAAATATTGTCATTCAAAACAAATGCTTCTCGATATGCACACATTTTATTCTGAAGAAAGACATCATAGATATCAAGATATTGTGTTATAATTACAACTCTTGAAACGATAAGCGCAAACTTCCCAGGGGAACATGAAGGCAGTATTTTGAAGGGATAGGAGAAAGTAAAATGAAAAATGCACACAGCAGCTTTATGATTTCTGATGGATTGCTCATGTGCACGTCATTAGATTCAAGCCTCTGGAACTATTGTGCACTTTCTGAGAATTTGTTTTTTTTAGAGCTGACGTACCACAGATCGGGTTCCTGCCCAGCAGCAGCACATTGGGAGGAGGCGTCATAATCAGCTGATGCAGGGTCTCCTAAAGTAAATAGGATGCAAAATCAGAAACGAGATGAGAGAGATGAGACACACAGAATATTGTCCAAACATCAGCAGCTCTGAGTTTTAAAAGCAAAAACAGACCCAGCTGCCAGCAGTTTCTTTGTATTCAACCGTTTTAAGCAATAAATTACAGGCAGGACCGGGGACTGGAGTAATTGTTCAGAGACGTCTCAAAGAGTTCAGGAAACTTGTGTGCAGGCCCATGGGGATGGTTTAAATCAAGACAGTTATTAAACTTTGAAGTGGTGCTTCAGATGAACTCAAATGTTGTGGTCACCATCTTCTACAATCTTATTCATTTCTAAAAAAACACATTAAAGGACCAATGCAGAGGTAATTACACAGCACCCAATAAAAGATTTATTAATCCTTAAAAAGCCACATAACCAGACAACCACAGGGTTTGGAAGCATTCATTACAGAGCATTTCAGTTTAAATCAACATGACAATGTGTATTATTAATTATTCAACAGCATTATTTAATAATGTCTCCTTGTGGAAGGCAGATGTCCCAGAATATCCAGGGGTTTTCAATGTACAAGTTACGCTAACACAAATCGACAAGGGTATGGGTGGGCTTACTTTGCCTGTCACTTTTCCATACGGGAATTCGTTAATGCCAATTCTTCTTGGGCAAGATCGTTTTCAGTTTCGCTGAATAAGCTAGATCAGTGATTGAACGCTCTGAATTTCCTCAGGCTAACAAAACTCAAGGGAAGATAAAGTCAGTTGCAAAGATTCGAGATGCTGAGCACAAACATCTCTGCTACGTCACACTATTTTACATTAACTTAAAAGTATATGCATTTATTTACAACTTTACTTTGCATTATATATGCATTTCGAAAATGTGTCAACTTAAGGCAAAACATGGTTTTACAATGCCATAATTTCCACCGATTAAAACCCAGTGAAAATTAAGCAACAGGAAATAATTCCATTATTTGGCTTGTCTGTTTTTTTAGGATACTTTCATTACGTTGACCGCTTTAGCCGGCACCATGAGAGGCAGGTCTCATGGGATGTAAAATGGGTCATTTTCCAGCTTTGCTCCGGGCCATTGCTGTTTCCTAGCTACTGATTACACAGATGTTGGCTTGGCACACTGATATCTAGGCCAGCCTCTTTGAGGGGAGCTTGTAGGTCTGGTGGCGAGGCTATTTCCACACAGACAGATGTGCAGGATGCAGGGTGGGCAGCAGGAACTTTAGGGTATGACTTTAAATCCTGCCCTTCCACCCAGAGGACCTCCATTTGGGAATATGCAGAATCCAGTATAGTAAAAAGGGAACTTGACATTGAACTTGCATGCAGAAAAAACATATTTGAAAGAATGACTTGGGTATACAAGAACTTTTTTCTGCTTTGCAGAAGACGGGTATAGAGAAGGGTATAGAGAGCAACTGTACAGCCCACTTTTAAGTGGTCTTGGTTTTGGTAGTTTCTCTTTTTCATGAATTTCCAAAGATTCTTCAATATACTGCCTTGAAACAATCTAACACGACATTACAATCACTGATTCAAAGCTAATAAATAACTAAACAAATAAATAATACTAATTTAGAAAAAATGGGGAAACAATGTACAATACTGTGTATTTATCTCTTTTATTAGCTGTAGGTCATTGATTATAAGTATACATTATGTTTAATGTTTATTGCTAAATATTAAAACAAATACAAATCTAACCTTTTTTCTATTATAATGTTAACATATCTGATTTCTCTTCAGGTATTATGGGTAAAGTAGTTACTTAAATAGAAATTCAGCAACAATATATTTTTTTTATTATATGTTTTTAATAAACTTTTTTCTTATTTTTATTTTCAGTTATTATTTAATTTTCTCTGTGCCTTACCTGGTAGTATGATTTGATGTGGTAAATGAGAACAGACAGGTTTTGAGCTCTCTGGCCGACATCATTTTTCACTTTGTTTAAACCTTGAACAGTCCCTTTGGGATTTCTGTGAAAAAAAAAGACATGAACTTATTCCTGTAATATAAAATCAGCTCAGCAAGAAGCAACTGAGACGTCTTGTTTATGAAGACCTGTTTAGTACATTAACCTGGACTGAGGGGCGTGAGTAATAATAGTAACAAAACACAATCCGTTCATTCATTCCCTTTTTTTTTCCACATGACTTCATTCCCCATCTAGCCAGCACTAAGGCAGACACAGACAGAGGCAAAAGCAGCAGAATTCAGTCTTGAGACTTTAACTCCTTTAGCTCTGCAGCTCAAGGTCCGAGTCCTGACACAGTGACCTGAAACGCTGCTGTCCCTTGATAAACTTCAGTCTGGGATGTAGTCTATCAAAAAATAGTCTACAATCAAGCTCTATTCCATCAGCCTCCGTGAATCTGTGGGATTACTGAGGCCATTTTGATACTGTACGGTTTACTACCTCAGCATCTTAACAGATTATTTTGCTTTTGAAAATACATGTTCTGTTAAAAGGCAATGAAATGCATGTTACCTAAAGGCATGGTTGGGTTTTAACATTTAAATACAGCTATGGATTTTTGTCTGAGATGGAAATAGAATTTGTGGCAAAAACAACCCACCCATATGCACCCATCCAAATTCAGTCCAGCCGAACAGTCTGACGGACCAACTACAAAGTGTTCCTTCATGACCATGACAAAGCATACAGTGTTTTTCGTCTCCTGCATGGAATGAGTCATTTAAAAGCTGAAACACATGCTGTCTACAACACTGCTCGATATTACATGCAAACGTCACCAAAGGGTGGTGGTAACTTCACAGTATGGGGTCTGGAATGGGGGCACACAAATTTGATCACATGTAGAGACAACCTGTGAACTGAAAAGTCACTGAGAGAACCCTTTCAACAATATGCCCTTAAGCAAAGCACTCAACTAAGTGTTAAATTGCTTTGGATGAATAATTTAGGCTCAACAGCTAATTGATTGTGTAACAAAAGTTCCCTTTGATGTACATACCGTTGAAAAGTTTGGGGTTGGTATATCTCTTATACTCACCAAGTCTGCTTTTATTTGATTAAAAAAAAATAATAATACAGTAAAAAGAGTAATATTGTGAAATATTATTACAATTTTAAAATATGTTTTCTGTTTTAATATATTTTAAAATGTAATTTATTTCTGAGATGGCAAATCTGAATTTTTATCAGACAGTCTTCAGTGTCACATGATCCTTCAGAAATTATTCTAATTTGCTGATTTGATGTTGAGAAAAAAAAAAGAAAATCTTATAAATACTGAATACAGTTGTGCTGCTTAATGTTTTTGTGGGAACTAGAAACTAATTTTTCAGGAATCATTTAATAACACAGCATTTATAGAAATCTTTTGTAACATTATAAATGTCTTTCTACTACAGTCTTCTGTCTTTTTAGTATACTTTCTTTCAAAGAAATTTATAATTTACTGACCCCATTTTTTTAATGACATAAGTCCCAAAAATTTTTCTTGTAAGATGAGATAAATAAAAACCTCAACTACTCTACATTCAAACAGAATACTTACTATACTGAGTTGAGTGCTCAGATAATATAGCTGTAAAGATATGCAAATAGATACTTACATTTGATTCATGACCTTGTTCAAGAATATGCCATCCAATAATTCAGTGTATTCAGAGAGCATGTTCCCCTCTTTGTCACCTAGCTGACCAAATGTCTTAACCTTTGGAAAACAGATATATATATATATATATATATATATATATATATATATATATATATATATATATATATATACATATATATATATAAGAAGTTAAAATGACATTTCATGAAGTGACAGCAGTGTGACATGCTCTTTAAACAACAATTTTCTAATTAAACAAGCAGTTTTGTGGCATTGTGAGGCTGAGACATCATATTGAGAAACTACATGGAATATTCATACTTTTAAATTCTTAGTCACACTGTAGGGTGATTTAAGGAAACGCACAATTATCAAGTGTATGACCTCTAATAAAGAGATCAGTGGTAGAGACATACCTTAAAGTCATATATATATATATATATATATATATATATATATATATATATATATATGGTACATCCCACATCAAATTAAATTTATTAAAGTGATTTTATATTAATAGAAAGCATATTAAATGAAAGTAAAGAGTCTACTTTAATGTTCCAAATAACTTTTGTGAAAATAAAATGTAAAAATATGGTAAAATAATGTTCCGTCATTCAGTGTAACACACATATTTATGAAAAAAATTAAACAACATACTTATTCTGGCCTACACTTATTAAAATATTTAAAAGAAAAAAATATATAGGTGTTTTAAACTTTTATTGTTTTGATGCTTGACAACCCCTTTTCTAGGTCTTTGACCTATATATATATATATATATATATATATATATACATATACACACACACACACTAAATATATTTCTTCACATCCATTTTGTCAGTTTATCAGTTGCCATCATGACAAACATACAGCTGATCTTCCACAGAGATAATGGTTATGCTCAGATACTCTGACACTGATACAGTCTGATTAAATGTTTGCTATGTCCTGCAGAATCTGAACGCAACAAACCGAAAAACTGCAACTTACCCAAGTGACAAGAGGGCTGCTCATGAACTGCTCTAATATGACTGCCATCTCACCCTCCATATTAATATTACAAGATCAGAGAGACTGGAAGAAACACATAAAATCCATATAAATCCAGCACTGGTGGGTTACCCTTCTCCATAAGCAGCTGAGCAGAGGAAATCTAGCTGCATCACTGAACAAGGGAAAAATCTGCAGTTCACAGCGATGCGACGCAGGACTTCATATTCATGTAGCTCGTTGTTCATCAACAAACTGGTATCTGTTATTAGATTGAAAATAAACGCAGCATGTTGCCTTTTAAATGTTCGATCAGGACTGCAGCATCCTCCAGAGCCGGTCAGACAGACATCACGCCGAAACTGCAGTGTGTGTGTGTGTGTGTGTGTGTGTGTTGACTGCTGGAGATCCATCCTCACTCACTAATGCGTGTTTTAAGTTTTACAGTAAAAACCACCAGTCATTAGAAACCAAATAAAACAGGATTTGAATAACTATATGTAAACTTGAAACATTCAGTGCACTTTCGTGCTTCCTTCATCAGAGTGAAAAAAACCCAAAAGGTCTAAGTGAAAAAGTTTTAGTAGGTATTTATGTATTTTCCGTCCTGCATCATCCGTCTGATCTGGACAGCAGTAATTCTATTGCAACTTTGGTTTAGTACATCTCTGACCTTAAACTGTTACCATAACAACAGCCGTCAACCCCCAAACACCAGTTAAAATATCATAACAGGCTTATTGAGTGTAATCTGTCCCAGTCTGTGCTTTAATGACCACATCCACACATTCTGCTGAGGGGTGGCCTAAATTAAAATGCACTGCCAGAGCTTTTTGTGTAGTTTGAAAAGGAACAAGATTTTATTAGTTAGTCTGTGTTATTAATATCGCATAATATAAATTAAAAATAAATAAAAAATCTTGCAGGAGCTAACGAAATATGTAATGAAAGGTTTTGGCGCCACCTCGCGGAAGAGTTAAGAACGAGAAGTCCACTTTGGCTGCAGATTCTTGACTAAAGCAGACACTGTAAGCGAATTACACACTTTATACAACCCTGAAGCTCTGGAGTAAACATGGTATTTCAGGTCGAAATTTTCACCTTACAGGCAGAAGCAAAGCATTTGTTTTCAAGCGCTTTGAAACACTCTGCTCCCCGCAGCGATGGAAACCTTGACCGACATTCACTCTGGTGTTGCTCCTATTTTGGTCCCATCGCTTTTTAGTCTCCTTATTCCCCTCTGTTGTATTCTTTTTCGGACATTTGTCTGTGTAAACCTTTGACAGATAAGAAATCATGTACATTTCGCATTGGCGCCCTTCTCATTAAACTTACTAAAATTATTTTATATCATGCGTTCAGCTTCCGGTTTACCATATATGGACTGCCTGCTGTGTACGCGCAAAATGACTGACAGACACAGACAGACAGTGCCTCAAAAGTATGCTGGTTAAATAGTTTAAAAGTGTGTGTGTGTGTGTGTGTGTGTGTACCTGTTTTTCTATTCAGGTGGGGACTTAAACCTGAATACACACAGACTCATGGGGACTCGTGTCACGGTGGGGACCTAAATTGAGGTCCCCACAGGTAAAGAAGCTTATAAATCACACAGAATGATTTTTTTTGAAAATCTAAAAATGCAAAAAGTCTCCTGTGAGGGCTAAGTTTAGGTGTAGGGTTGGTGTAGGGCAATAGGGTCTGTACAGCAGAAAAACCATTACACCTATGGAAGTCCCCACAAGGATAGTGAAACAAGTGTGTGTGTGTGTGTGTGTGTGTGTGTGTGTGTGTGTGTGTGTGTGTATATATATATATATATTGTAATTGACCATCTTGTTTATTATTAGGCTATATGTTTTGTTTTGTTTTTTGATATAGAAAGAGCATTGTGACCATTTGTCCAGTGGATTTTCATGTGTTCACTGAGAAGAATGAAGGAATTCAGGCAATTTATTACTGCTTTGAATGTGCCAAATAAATTGGTCCCCCAAGAGAGGCTTTAAATTGATTTGGATTTGAGAGATGTTTGCTGGCAGTCTGACACAAATTACTGAACAACAATAGTGAGAAATCAATGGGACATATGTTGCCTATTTACGACTGGTAGTCAATTTTTAATTAACTTTTTAATATTTAATTATAACAGTCGGTTAAGGTGCTATACATTTAATCACATCATAAATTGTGCATTCCAAGTAAGAAAATCAGTATCTTATGTACATGGGGCTATATTTCAGTTTAATATATGACCCATGCTGCAACAAGCAGTTTTATTATATATGATTATATGTATATTGTATATCATAGATGCATTGTATCATAGGAGGTAGTCATCCAGAAAGCAACAGCAGCTACAGTTTATGGCAGAATATATAAGGCAAAACATGCTAAAGCATCAGGCCACAAACTACTGAGAAATGCAACATATATAGCATGTATTATAAGATCAGCAATCAGCAATGACTGATTAATAAAAACATTACTGTTCCATTAAAACAGTCAATTAAAGGATGATATATAAATCTACATATGAAAGCTACTGTATAAAGCTACATTTAAAGGGTGTAAGCTTAACTTAGTATTCAATAAGAAAAACAGTCTCTTCTTGTGCGTACGATTGTAAATTACTTCAAGGCTGTGCATGCTGCATCGTGTAAACATTTTATATATGTATATACACACAGTGTCAGATGTGCCATAATATCTAGTAAATCAGAAAGTAATGATAGCTTCAGTATGAGGTCGCATATGTAATGAGCAAACGTGTTGGCGTATATGCAGATTTTTTCAAAATGTCTTTCAGTAAAAATGTTCTTGATTTTAAAAAAGGATGACTAATGAACATCTTGAGAAAAGTAATTTACACAATGATTATAAAATTTTGGCAATGTCCTTTCTCGAAAATTTTCCATGAGCAGAGTCTCTGAATATTTTGGTTTAAAATAAGAAAAGTCTAAATATCGGAGTAAATGATTTCCACAGTTCTCAGTTAATAGTACTGAGTGTTTCTTATCCAAACAATCATGCAATATATAATGGTTTAGAGTATTTCTTTGAAAGTGCCGTACTGCAATTTTAAAAAGAAAGCACACACAAAAGTCTTTTCCTTCACAGAAGTCCTTCAGAGATTATTATTCAGTTCCATTTGAAAATTCAAATGGTAAGAGTCATGGCGCAGATGTTCTGAGGCACAAAGTCCTTGGCTGATTGGTCCCGCTTCAGAGAGAAATTTGTGCCGCTCACTCATGCTCTCTGCTCTCTGCTCTCTGCTCTTGTCTTTAGAGCTTGCAGTTTCTGCCTCCCATGTTGGCTCTCCTGTAGGGTCGTGCTGCCAGAGAGCAGGCTTATTGTGTAGGGTGAAAACCAGTCTCTTTCAAAAGCAGCAGTCAGCTGCTCTACAATTGAGTCCTGCCCTTCCCGCTGGTTCTCCGATTCTTGAATCACCAACCCCGCTCCTGCATTGAAAGCCAACTCACTGCCAACCCAGTCCAGATTCCCTTAATTGACACAAAATTGGAATATTAATATGCAGTTTGATAAATTGTATATGAATTCATATGATACAGATGACAACGAAAGACAAAAATAGAAATGGTTAAATGCCTCATTACTTATATTTATTTTTAGAATTATTGCATATTTAGGTTTATTTTATATATATTTTTTTGTTTACTGCTATCACTTTTAATATTACATTTAATTAAAAAAATACAATAAAATATTGAGTTCCTTTCATTTGTTAATACTTCTCCTTTCACACATTTGCACTCTTGTTTTTTTTTTTTGCTTTTTTACTTATTTTGTACTGCTTTGGCAATACAAATATACAGTTTTTGTCAGGCCAGTGAATCACACTAAATTAAGTGTGTGTGTGCATGAGAGAGAGTCTTACCGATGTATGCTGTGTTGTCTGTCACCATAAATTTATTTTCATTTATCCTGTGCTGAAATCCTCCCCTCTGCTCCTTGCCTCTGTAAAATCTCTGATTCAAAACAGACACGCATATATAAAATATAACCTATATTGTAAAATATGCATGTTTGGGTGTGTGTGTACGTGTATATAAACATATCAATCAAATAGATTCTTTCCTCACCACTTCTATAGAGCAGACTGGCAGTCCTGTACATAGAGCCTGCATTGACGTCATAAAGTTAAAGGTCAGCGGATGTGTACGTGTCCACAGACTGATTAAGAGACGAACTTTGACCTCTCTCAGTACTGCAGCCTCCCGGAGCATCTCGTCTATTGGCGACCAGTACCTGAACCAAAAAAAATATAACAAGCCATATGAGTGTTAATGTAAGGAAGCAGCATACAGAGAAGTCATAAATCTTCAAAAGAGCAATTTTGTGCATTTATAAATAGCTCCAAAGATTTATGAAAAAAATATTTTTAGTATCTTTGTCTTGTGTTCCAATGAAAAATCACTTGAGAAGCAAAATTAAGACATATTTTCAAAGAGCATATCTTGAATATTTAGAAGCATAAACCTGACAACATTTTTTTTTTAAATTAAGTGATATCTCAAAAATATGTAAACCAAAATAAAGTTAATTAATATTAAATTATACGTAAAAATTGAAAAATAAAAACCATAAAATATAGCATGCTTACTTGAGGAATATCTTAGCTTAACAATAACACTACACAAAACATTGAAATGTTTTAGAGTTTTCAAATTTCAGAGATTTTCCAGATAATTTCAATGTCTTTTATTTTGAAATCTGTATTGTCTTAAGAAATCTTATCAATTGTCTGTCCAATGCCAGTTTTTTACTTGTTTTAACAATAAACCTCACTAAATTGATTATTTCTGTTTTTAACAGCCAATTTTACTGCTGAAACATATAAATGACTCTGCAAAATGTATAAACGACTCTGTGTCTGTGAAAACCAGCATTACCGTATGATTGGTGATCCTCTGAAGCTGCGGTTGACTAAGGGCAGGTAATCTGTTACAGAAATGTAGATGAATCTCTTGGCTTCTCGGATCACATGTCGTATGGCATCTAAATCTCTACTTCGACCCTTGGGGCAAAACAGCTCTGGTGATGTCTATGAAGAAAAGTTGGGGGAAAATAGATAAAAAAAAACATTTTTCTTCTAAAAGTTTTTTTTTTTCAGCTTCAGTTCATATTGCGAGTACACCAGAGCGAGGTAATGAGCTGGCCGTCTGTGTACATACATCATTGTCAGGAGAAGAATTTTATCACTGAGCTAGAAATGTCTCCTAGCAGCCTATAACATTACAGCACAATTCATTTGAATGGGATGATGGATGTCTCAGATGTGTTGAGTAAACATCCTGTTGCTGGAAGGGAATCAAGATTCATTACACTCAAATTAGAATCCGATGGTCAGTGTCTTCACATGTGATGCAGCTTAGTGTGGAACAGCGTCACTGGGATAAATTACCTGCAGAGTGAGTGAATTTACCTTAATCAAATTATATCCTGTGGGAACCAGTGAAAGAGCAGTTTACATAAAAAATCATTGTAATAAGAATGGACATAGATGTAAACATATTTCAAAGTGCATGGAACTGGATAATCGATTATGACATGTTTGTGCAATAAAATGTCAAATGTATTAAGTACTGTAATGAAATACTTTTACACACACACACACACACACACACACACACACACACACACACTCAAAGGTTTGGGGTTGGTAAGAATTTGAAATGTTTTTTAAAGAAGTCTCTTATGCTTACCAAGGATGCATTTATTTGCTCGAAAAAACAGTAATATTGTGAAATATTACAATTTAAAATAACTGTTTTTTTGTTTTTTTAATAAATGTTAAAATGTAATTTATTCCTGTGATGTGAAGCTGAATTTTCAGCATCATTACTCGAGGCTTCTGTGCATTATGATCCTTCAGAAATTATTCTAATATGCTCATTTGTTGTTCAAGAAACATTTCTTGTCATTATCAATTTTGAAAACAGTTTCTTCAATGAACAGAAAGTTTAAAAGAACAGCATTTAGTTGAAATAGAATTCTTTTGCACCATAAATGTCTTTACTGTCATAGAAGTACCTATTTCCTTTAAACAAATATTACACACACATATAACTAATATAACTAAACAGATATATAACTTTTCAATGGATGTTTACTGTTGAAGTTTATATTTCATTTAACAAGCGTAATGCCATATAGGGGCTAGTTGTCACACAGGGAATCTGTTACAAGGACTGTATCTCAGTAACTATAAGATTTACTGTATAGTCAACATTAAAAATAAATCTACCCTGAGAAATGGGTAGCAGGATACTGAAGATAACAAAGTAAAATGTGTAGTAACTATGTCCTGTCTTCCCTTTTTATTTTAAAAATAGATGTACACTTGCAGATCACCTGAGCCAGGCAAAGGTTAGATATTTTTTGATCTCACCGACACATAGGCAGAAGCATCTGTATTGTTGAGCCTGAGCTGAAGCGGCTTGTCTCTGCTGAACACGGCCGTGACTCTCTTGGACCAGATTGAAGGGATGTAGTCCCTGTACTGCAGCTGCCAGTAGAAAGAAAAGATCCTGTGCAGGTCCAGAGCCAAACAACTACAGTCGTACACTATTACTCCAAGCTCCTTCAGCTGAAACAAAAAACAGGAACAAGAATCACAATATCTTGATATAAAATGTTTAAGGTGATGTATCATGAAAATCTGACTTTTTCCATGTTTTTCAGTGCTATAATCGGGTCCCTGGTGCAACCCAGAAAATGTAAAAAAGAACAACCCAGTAAATTTTTTTTGGTAAGCCTTTCTCTGCAAGCTTGTGAAAAAACGAGCTGCTCAGATTTCGCTCCTCTTGTGACATAAAAAGGGGATCTTATTATAATAATACCGCCCCTTAATCTGCAAGTTTCCAGCATGGCGGCGCCACTGTGTTTTCGCAAGCGACAACAGTGTACCAGTTCTAAGCCCATGGCAAAAGTTCGAGCAAAGCATGCTAACTGTTCTGTCGTTGGTTGCACTGATGAGCACAGAACACTATTTAGAGTCTCAGCCTCAGAGGAGACAAGAGAGCAGTTGATTTATTGATTTATTTACTGTATTTTATGCTGCTGCCACACAGATCTAATATAAACAAGCGATTTCTTTCCCAGCTGTTTACCTTCACGGACATAACTGACTGTTTTTGTAACTCATGTGTGTTTGTAACATAAACTTCTATGTATTTGACAGTTTAAGCGCAATAAGATATGAAAGAGAAGTTAGTTTATTACGCATATGCTGTGTGACAGCCGCTTTCTGTGCGCGTGCTTCGGATGTGTGCCCTCAAAAAACGTATATTAGGAGTTTAAACTAATATGGTTTAAAACGCATGATTTCAGTGCGATAGACATGATAATCAAAACCAAACACATGTTTTTTTGGCAGAGTATCTGAGGTACGAGCTATAAAGGCACATCCCTATTCTGGAAAGGTTCTGGAAAAGAGGGCAGGGAGCAGCAGGTCATTTGCATTTAAAGAGACATGCAGAAAATAGTGTGTTTCTCTTTCCACAAAAATAGGCATTTTTTCAAAATGATACAATAACTGGTCTGTGGGGTATTTTGAGCTGAAACTTCACAGACACATTTGGGGACACCTGAGACTTAAATTACATATTGTAAAAATGGGGCATAATAGGTCTCCTTTAAAAGTTTTACTTGAAAAATGTGCTTGCGCTATACTTCTCCAGACTACAGTGGTGGTTACACTATACTTTGCACACAAAATTACTAGACACAGCATAGTCATAGCATAATATGACATACACTCTACAGTGTCTTTTTTTTTTTTTTAAAGAAACATTTAAAAACAAACAAAATGTAAAAATATGTTATTTACTTTGGTCACAAAGATGATATGATACAAATTTGCAGGGCAGAGTTCATCAAACTTGAATTCTGGAATGAAGTGAAATTTGAACGAGCTTGCGTTTCCTTTCTCTCTCGTATGTGTTTGAATGGAAGTCAATGGAACTAAGAGTGTGGTGTGACCGTCCCTTAAATGCTCCCAGGTTTCATATTTTGTTATGTTTTACAATAACTCTCATATATCATCCAAGTACATTTCGAGGCCACTGCAAATGGTTGAAATTCTTTACCTTGGACAGCGCTTTCCAGTTCATGCCAGCACTGCCAATGTAAATGTGCTTCCTGTCCACCACCCAAAAGGAGGAAAGCAGTCTTCCTCTGGTGAGGGCCGTCATGTTGACGTAGTGCACTTCTGCATCTGGGAGAGACAGACAACCATGCGGGCAATGGTCGGGGAACTGATAAGCGCTCAACCTTGACGAGAGATCTGTCTGTCATTCAACTCTGGGATACACAATATTGCACATTCGTGATGTTTTGACCTTGTGCATAGCCTTGAGGGACTGAAGCAGTGAAAAGCCCAAAGAGTTATGCCAGCTTATGACAGACAGATGCCTGTGTGTGTGATCTTACACTGTTTGTCTCAAGAGAGCTGCTTTAGTACTGTATTTAGCACTTCAGCAGATAGAAATCAATGCATCACTTAACATAAATGAGAGAGATTTGAGTTCACTCACAGCGGTCAGACATGCTCTTCAGCTCAGTGGAGTTGGGCTGGTCACTGACAATCTTTAATTTGACACCTCGAGACTTCAGGCTTAACAATCTCTGAAACAAATACTGACCCTAGAAAATAGAAAAAGATTGCAGAATATTAATTCCAATATATATGCCAATGACAATAAATCAATTTTAGATGTAGAATTTATCAGTATCATAAGTAGGAACAATATATAAATAGTACATCTGCTCTGTCATGAAAACTCTCAGAGTTCAACATGGTAATATACATGGCAATGTTAATGTGTTTGGTCTTGGCGGAAGAGATCTGCTACTGCTGCTGCGGCAGAGCAAGTATTGAGACTTGCTACTGTCAATACATCCACAGACCTGCTGCTGTGAGCATGTAGGAAATACTGCTGCTGCACATATAATATATATGAAATAACCCCCATATATGACATACATTAAATCCTGTAGCAGATCTATACAGGTGGAGTTGTGGACGGTGGAGGGTTTCTGAAGTGTGCTGCAATTGCTACAGCAAGCACTTGCCAATATTTGAATGTTGAGTAGCAAGCTCACTGGCTGCTGATGCAAAAAGAAACCAATCATTTGCACCATGCAAGTAATGATGTAGTAATGATGTAGCGTTAGAACCTTCGCCATCTAGAGTTCAGTTGCATTCTCTTGCAAAACATTTGCGTTCTCTCATAATATATTTTTGTTCTCTTGTAAAATTATTTTTTTATGTCTTATTTTTATGTGACATATTTGTGTTCTTTTGCAAAAGTTTTGCATTTCCCCAAGAAACTTTGCGGTCTTTCATAAAACATTGGCGTTCTCTCCAATGGTGAATGCAAAGTTTCTCGGGGGAATGCAAAAGTTTTGTGAGAGAACACAAAGGCATATATTTTTTCCCTCTCATGTCATTTTTTTTTTTAACCATTACCATTAAGAGCTCCGCAAATGTGCACTTAATCTTTAAAACCACTTATAAATTGATGAAACTGATAAATGAAATATTTAGCAAAATCTCAAATATACACTTTTCATACTGTACAGTAGCATTTACAATGATTTCAGTTTTTAGTGTTTTATTTCTTAATCAATTATATAAAATTAAAATAAAAATAGTTTTAGTTAGAATATCAGCGCATCCCTTATAAGGTTAAATCACACAAATTATTTCAGACTTACAGTTTATCTAGGTAAGACATAAAGTTATGATAACTACCGTAGTCAGTGTTGCCAGACGTACGATAATTATCGTATCTGTAACATAATTTTGACCACTGTATGATCAATAATACCATTATGTACGATAATTTCAGAATTTTGTGACACCAAATGATAGTCGTTGTAATCATAGGGCTTCTATACTCATTGAGCTGTGTGGATTCTGTCTACCTTCATGATTGTGAAGAGACTTGAATATGGTGTTATGCATGCCTTTCATCTCATCTCACGTCTTCTCGACCAATCATCGTGGAGAATGACTCTCTCACGTGCACAAGTTAATGTTCCTGCCACACTTCAGGTCAGTTGTTTCAAAGCTGAGGTCGATAGTTTAGAAATAAAGCATAGAAAATGAGTGCTGAAAAGGATAAATAGCTATAACATCTAGATAAATAGGCCTAGCTGTATTCTGAACGTTTGACTCGTGTACGATAATTAGTTTAGCATTGCAATAAAGTATAGAAAATGAGTGCTCAAAAGGATAAATAGCTGTATTCTGAACATTTGACTCATGTACGATAATTTTCTTCCAAATATGATAATTTTGAGCTTCTGGTACGATACTTGGACATTTCCAATCTGGCAACACTGACTGTAGTCAACATTTGAAGTTGATCAAAAACGTTCATCAAAGTTGTCCTAAAACAAGAACGGGTATTGTTTTGGTTTTAGGACAACTTTGATGAAAGGTTTTGATCCACTTCAAATGTTGACTACTATATATTGCTAAAGCAACATGAAGCAGAAAATAAGAATCACTTGAAGTGTTGATAATGCATATTTGCAGGGTAACCATAGGCTAACTAACCTGATAGGAAGAATAAAGCCATGACCCCTGATCAGCGGAGGTCAGAGCCCAGTATGGCGACACTATCTCAACTGACAGTTTTGCTTGGTCCAAAAGGTGGTTGAGACCCATGGTAAGTGGGAGATGGGTTGAACCATTGGGGTTGAATGACAGCTCTCCTGGGACGTTCTCCACAAGGACAATGCTAAAAGCACATGGATGTAAGTCAAGAGATAATAAGTTGTGGAATATGTTTATAGTTTTATGCACAACATATATTGAAGTCAACATGAAATCAAAATTGAACATAATTACTTTCTTAATGCACATATAATTCAATGGTGTACATTATTCTTAAAAACTGTTGGGCAAGCAGTTAAGTCTCAAAGAAAAATGGTAATGATTTACTCATTTACATTACATTATTCATTTAGCAGACCCTCATGTTGTTCTGAACCCATATGACTTCCTTTCTATATGGAAATAAAAGGTGTATCTGGCCACTCTTTTTTATAAACAGCACAGAAAATGATTGTGGAATAGGGTTGTTAAGTTCCAAAATGAAACTGCCATCCTCACGACTCATGCAATTTATTTCAAGTCCTGTGTGAGGAACAGACCGAAATTTTAATTGATTAAATGACTGAATTAATCATTTCACCTTGGGATGTCCATGAGAGAATTATTCCTTTTAGTCAGATCTTTTCTTTCAGTCAGTCACTTCAGTTCACAAAAAACAGTCTGAATGATTTGTTGATGAGTTCTGCTCTCTGACAGAATGAATGAGTGGTTAATAGCTCACTAGACGGAACTTATTTTCGATTAAATTTCAGTCTGTTCTTCACAAAAAGCTATGGTATTGTATGGCTTCAGGAACACAGCAAGGATAATTTTATGAAACTTTGTGCACTTTTTTTGAAGTATGAACGCTCCAGTTCCCATTTATTGTAATTGCATCAAAAAATGTAGCATTGGCCTGTGTTATTCAGAATTTTCATTTTGTTCTATGGAATAAAAGAGTCATATCGGTTTGGAATAACATGTAGATAAGTGAATGATGACAAAACTGCATCTTACCGACAATTTTTGCTGCAGTTCTCCTCAGTGACACCTTCCTCATCCTCTCCCCAGACATCCACAGCAGAGAAAATTAGAGCCACCAGGACAGCAAAGCAGCAAACCAGTGCAAACACAGCAATACATTTCTGCTGGGACTGCATAAGATATACAAAGAGATGCCTGATAAATTACATATACCAGGTTTTAGATAATTTTGTCTTGACTTATTTGTTTAAATTATTAATATAGGGTTTCTGACTTTGGTGACAGTTTAAATTTGCAGGGTCAAGATCTATTGTATTCAAAATTGCACTTCGCTGCTCTGGAATCTTTTCCTAGCTATAATTTCATTTTACGACTGAGAGAATGATAGAGCGTCTCTGTCAAATTTCCACCTGAATTCTATTATACAGAAGGATGGCTTTTTTAAAAAGGGCTTTCCTTATATGCTTGGTGGATTTTAAGGTATTAAGGTAGATAAATCTGTTGTTGGTGAGTGTTCTCACTATGCAGCATTCTCTCCAATCCACTGCTGTAAACAAGCATCAGCACGAAACCGAGGAAAGTGTCTATAAATATTAATGTGGTCAATGGATAAAACGTGGTGTGTGCTGTAGGGCAGTAGTTCTCAGATGGTGGGTCGCTGATAGGGTCGTGGACAGCAGAGAAAGAACAATACTAAATGTGAATAATAAATCATATAATTATGTATATTAAGGACTGTAAAACATACAGGATTATCAACAATATACCGTTCAAAAGTTTGAGGTCAGTATGAAATTTTCGGGATGGGTGCATTAAATTCATTAAATGTGTCAGTAAAGACATTTGCTGTTCTTTTGAACTTTCTGTTTATCAAAGAATTTAAAATGTATCACAGTTTCCACAAAAATATTAAGCAGCACAACTGTTGATGATAATCAGAAATGTTTCTTGAGCAGCAAATCACCATATTAGAATGATTTCTGAAGGATCATGTGACACTGAAGACTGGAGTAATGATACTGAAATTCAGCTTTGCCATCACAGGAATCAGTTACATTTTAAAATATATTCAAATAGAAAGCAGTGACTTTAAATTATAATAGTATTTCACAATTTTACTGTTTTTACCATATTTTTCATTAGACAACTAAATGCTAGTGTTTAGGAGAAAGCGTTTTAATTGTTTCTTTGGCATCAGAGGCCTTGTCCTCAAAAACAATGAAAAAATCTACGCAACTTAAAAGAAAATATAAGCCAGACTACATGAAAACAAAACCTGTAAACACAAGGCATATTCAGTTTATGGAAATATGGTGTTTTGTCATCATTTAATGGCCATAGTACAATATGGGTCCTGAAGCAATACTACTTGAAAACATGTAATCTACTCAGAACTTTTGATTTTCCCTCCAAAAAAAAAAAAAAAAGTGCACACGACGACTTGATTTTTGCTTAGCGCTGCACTTCCCTGAGCATATCCCCCCTGAGAGAGATTGTCTCCCATCCCATCTGCTGGCCTCCATCAGAGTCCCGGCTTTACAGCTGTCTGCCGAGTGACATATACATCGTATATCATTTTCCTCTGAAGGAGACATGCAAAGTGAAGTTTAATTAAAGAGCAGGGAGTACACGAAGCGAGCAGATTAATGCAAAGCATTAACCTTCTTACAGTTAAAATGGATTTGGTCAATTAGTGCCCCCTTTATTACCCATACACACTCAGGTACAGTACAGTCATAATTGACTTTACTTTCTGTTTGGATTTTTTTTTTTTACTTTATGTTAAGTTTGATATTCAAGATATTTTTGAAGGAGTTTCCTTTTTATTTATCTCAAAGGATTTTTGAAGCTTGGTTTGGTTTAAAATCAGTTCAGTAACACAGGGAAATATTCTTAAATAGAGTAAAACTGAAGTATCTATGTTTATTTCAGCCATTACAAGTTATTGGGATTTTTCAGACCTTTAAAGAATGTGATATTTTGAATCCCTTAGTGTTTCAGCAATTCTTTTTGTTCTAGAAGCTAAGAGCACACTGCAGTAATCAAACGCTACGTCAGATTTCTTCCACTGTAATAAAAATTAAATCTGTCTTGCCAGAGGCAAATGAAGGATTAAAGTTGTCTGTAAACAGAGACTTTCTCCGCCTGAAGGGAAATGTGTCAAATTAATGCTGTGTTTGCATAGAGCTGTCTGTGCTGACGGATTTGACTGACAGGACGATGTGCGCCTCCTTCCAACCTTATCTGCTACTTTTCAGAGTTCAGTCTTGCCGAGTTAAGCGTTCTAACATACAATCAAAAATGCCTGACATGCAGCTTAGTCAGACTACTGTAAAGCATGCTGTACTTGTGAAACAACGTGTGAGAGAAAAATAATTTAAAACATATTCTCCTCTCAGACTTAATGTTATTTAACAAAACTAAATAAACCAGAGAAACTGACAAAATGTAACTACACACATAGCATTTTCATATGTGTTTTTCAAAATAAAATAAATTGCAGACACCATACAAAAAAAAAAAAAAAAAAAACATTAAGTTCTCACTAATAAATGTTCAGGTCATGTTATATTATATTATATTATGTTATATTATATTATATTATATTATATTATATTATATTATATTATATTATATTATATTATATTATATTATATTATATTATATTATATTAATTTAAATTATTATATTATAAATTACAAAAAGAATTACAAAAGAATGCTTTTAGAAACATTGAGATTTTCCTGTATTTGTGAAAAAAAGTGGCATTTATTTTAATATAAATAAAGAATATTTTCTAAAAAACAAATGTACCATTACTGTTAAAAATATAAAAAATATTATATATACATACATATATACATATATGTACATTACACACACACATACACACACATACATACTTGCATATATACATATATATTAACTATTTTTCCCATATTACAGTAAATAAAAACCTATACTGACAAATTGGAAAGCAATGCACTTAATTGTTGTGAAAATTCACAATCCAAAAATTTAAAATGTTGCTATTAATTAGTAGTGCTAAAATAACTTTCTTTATGCAAAACACTTTTTGGGGGGATGAAATTCGACCCAAACATTTCTTGGGAGTTATCTGAGTCACCCAATATCGAAGTCATATTCCGTGCAGCTGAGCAAACAATCAATTCATTTCAATTTAAATGCAGACTTTCTGCAGACATATTCTGATGGGGTATCTGAAGCCTGAAGTGAAAGTTAAGTCTCACCTTCATAATGTTCTCCTGAGTGGCAGAGCCTGGCATAACAGCTTTTTAAGTTCCTTCAGACTTCAGGAAACATGGAAAACAAGACACTAGTGCATTTCATCATTGTAGTCTCCTTGGTAACGTGTCCCGCTCAGCCTCTCTCTTACGCTCATCACTGTAATGGATGAGCAAGTCCACAGAATGATATAGTGGGTGATAGATAGTGTGCCTTTTGTTTTAGCACCCTGAGCTCACGCATGCTTCCACTGGCTGTGTGGTTTCCTCGCATCAACTCCATAGTGATGGAAACAGAGAAAGAGAGAGGAGGAGAGAGAAAGACACAGTCCACTCCCTCTCTCGAAACATCCAATGCTGGGCTAACACAGAACAATCCCCCTCCCTTCTGCATCTTTCTCACCTGCCCTGTGAAGCAAAACTCTCCCGGCAGAGTGCAAATGGATTTGACTTCAGCAGAAGAAAGACAAGGGGGAAAAAACATGTTATAAAATGCAACCTTCTGACTCCAAGCATCTCCAAGGTATTGTCTCTTTTTCTTCCAGCACGACAGAGGGAAGTTCAGCGTGAGCATAAATGAGCTGACACGTTCGCCCTATAAATAATTCACCATCGTTACAACTGGCTGGTCAGCTCCTGAGCTAATCTATCAAGTAAGTTGTTTATTAGAGTCACCGGTATGCAACTCAGGCAATCTCAGAATCTGAAGCACCTTCCCATAGGAAGAAAAACCCCAGAGGAGATCTTATTAATACCTGTCTTCTCTCAGATAGCAAATTATATTAAATGAAAAGTAAACTGAGACTTTTGCTGAAGTGTCCTGATTCTCTGATTGTTCTCCTGAGAAAAAAATCTCAGTAATCTCCAAAAGTGTTTCAGAATAGATGTCAATTATGTCTCAAACTGAGATTACTGGGAACACACAAAAGTCTGCAAAGGTCAGAGAGCTCACATACTTCTCATCAAAAATCAATTATCCAGACTAAGCATTCTACTTCAATTTTATAGCTCTATACTCATGCTGTAATGTCTCATTTGTGTCTAATTTAGGATTGTTAAATCTGCCAGGCAAGCTTGTGAACTAATCTATCAAGCCAGACTTGAGATTCACCAGTATGCAACTCCTATAGGAAAGAAAAATAAAAAAGGAAATCTCTTTAATGTCTCAATTGTTCCTTGAAATCAGTAAATTAGAACAAATTGCTTAGGTTTCCTGATCTTATTCCTCAGTGGTCTCACTCTCACATTTACTTTATCTTCAGAAAACCTCTCAATGATGTCTCCAAAGTCAATGATTTCAATATTAACCCTTTCAAAACCAAATTATCTGAACTATACTATTCACAATAATTTTAAAGCTCTGAAAAATCTACTTTTAGCAGAAATTTCTAAGAAAAGCGTTTTAGAAAGTGGTATTTCAATATTATTTACATATATTTATTAATAGCTAGAATGTCGTGGAAAAGTTAATTTCTTCAGTAATTCAACTCAAATTGTGAAACTCATGTATTAAATAAATTCAATGCACACAGACTGAAATAATTTAAGTCTTCGGTTCTTTTAATTGTGATGATTTTGACTCACATTTAACAAAAACCCACCAATTCACTATCTCAACAAATTAGAATATGGTGACATGCCAATCAGCTAATCAACTCAAAACACCTGCAAAGGTTTCCTGAGCCTTCAAAATGGTCTCTCAGTTTGGTTCACTAGGCTACACAATCATGGGGAAGACTGCTGATCTGACAGTTGTTCAGAAGACAATCATTGACACCCTTCACAAGGAGGGTAAGCCACAAACATTCATTGCCAAAGAAGCTGGCTGTTCACAGAGTGCTGTATCCAAGCATGTTAACAGAAAGTTGAGTGGAAGGAAAAAGTGTGGAAGAAAAAGATGCACAACCAACCGAGAGAACCGCAGCCTTATGAGGATTGTCAAGCAAAATCGATTCAAGAATTTGGGTGAACTTCACAAGGAATGGACTGAGGCTGGGGTCAAGGCATCAAGAGCCACCACACACAGACGTGTCAAGGAATTTGGCTACAGTTGTCGTATTTCTCTTGTTAAGCCACTCCTGAACCACAGACAACGTCAGAGGCGTCTTACCTGGGCTAAGGAGAAGAAGAAGTGGACTGTTGCCCAGTGGTCCAAAGTCCTCTTTTCAGATGAGAGCAAGTTTTGTATTTCATTTGGAAACCAAGGTCCTAGAGTCTGGAGGAAGGGTGGAGAAGCTCATAGCCCAAGTTGCTTGAAGTCCAGTGTTAAGTTTCCACAGTCTGTGATGATTTGGGGGGCAATATCATCTGCTGGTGTTGGTCCATTGTGTTTTTTGAAAACCAAAGTCACTGCACCCATTTACCAAGAAATTTTGGAGCGCTTCATGCTTCCTTCTGCTGACCAGATTTTTAAAGATGCTGATTTTATTTTCCAGCAGGATTTGGCACCTGCCCACACTGCCAAAAGCACCAAAAGTTGGTTAAATGACCATGGTGTTGGTGTGCTTGACTGGCCAGCAAACTCACCAGACCTGAACCCCATAGAGAATCTATGGGGTATTGTCAAGAGGAAAATGAGAAACAAGAGACCAAAAACTGCAGATGAGCTGAAGGCCACTGTCAAAGAAACCTGGGCTTCCATACCACCTCAGCAGTGCCACAAACTGATCACCTCCATGCCACGCCGAATTGAGGCAGTAATTAAAGCAAAAGGAGCCCCTACCAAGTATTGAGTACATATACAGTAAATGAACATTCTTTCCAGAAGGCCAACAATTCACTAAAAATGTTTTTTTTATTGGTCTTATGAAGTATTCTAATTTGTTGAGATAGTGAATTTGTGGGTTTTTGTTAAATGTGAGCCAAAATCATCACAATTAAAAGAACCAAAGACTTAAACAACTTCAGTCTGTGTGCATTGAATTTATTTAATTCACGAGTTTCACAATTTGAGGTGAATTACTGAAATAAATGAACTTTTCCATGACATTCTAATTTATTGAGATGCACCTGTATATATACATACATACAATAAAATAATAATTACAATGCTAAAAAAAAAAAAAAAAAGAAATGACCTGCAACTGCAACATATATGAAAATATTTTATTTCCCTACAGTTAACCACAAAATAAATTGTGGTTAATACATTTATCTATATCGACACTGATTACTTATATTGACAATAATATCTATATCGTCTATATCGTATATCTATATTATATTGTATTTGACAGTGGGGGACTTCTTAAATCAAAAAGGATTAGAACCTCTGCATTAGAGCAAAGGAAAAGTTAGTGTTGTTATGTTTCAAAAACAGTTAGCTAGTCTAGGCTCATGTGAAGTATGATAGATTAAAAAAAAGGGCATGAGCTTGAAGTAATCAAAGTTTTCTCTGGAATCACTCCGCAGATGTTCCTGGCACACTATCGCAATGGAATGGAGCATATGCTGCCTACAGCAGGAGACTCCTGCTGAATCTCACCTCACTTATGCACTGTTAATTACTGCCTATACTCACGAGATACAGATGACCTCCTTCACTGGGATTTGTATCATTGCTTAACGAGATATCACCTTCTTAAATCAGTGCGCACTCTTCTCAGTCCTGTGATTACAGAGAGAAGTTTGTGGAGTAAGCATATTTAAAAGCAACTAATTCCCATTCTTGGAATAGCAAAAGCTGTCTGATAAAACTAGACGTTGACAGACCACAAGACTTGATTGCACTTATGATGGTGATGCATTGAGGAGAACCGGCAGGATGTTAGACAGGAGATATATGCACCTGTGTTTTGGGACATTCGTTGCGTAACTTTTCATCGAAGGAAACGGGAGCGAAACGAAGCGGGAATGACCCTGCCCATATAAACACAAGTTGGAATAGAGGTCACTGTCAGCGTGACGTCCATTAGTTACAGCTGAGCCCCTCACCTCAAAATGCCAAGCACTCCATCACTGCACAGCAGATGCACTTTGTACATACAGTAGAGCACGGGAACACAGTGTTTATTTATTATACGTTATTGATGGATGATGATTTGGATGATGATTTTTTTTAAAAAAAGAGTGCAAACACCTTAACAACTGCACAGTACAGGCCTGGAACCACCAACAAAACTTTAGTATCATGGCGAAGAGTTTTGCACAAGCCAACAGCAAGTCTTCAGAAAATTTAAAAATATATTCCTGTATATAGTCCTGTGTTGAATACTTACAGAAAAGTGTTAAAGCAATCAAACGTACCGAATTAAAAACTTGTAGAGGAAAAAAGAGAGAGAGAACAAAAAGAGGCTGATGGCCCAGACAATGCTAGGTGAGTCATTTCTCCAGGGAGAGGTGCCGCAGACAGGGTGTAATATATAATAGAAATGAGGAAAGCAAACTTGACTGTGTCCTTCTCTGACAGAGGTCCCTATTAGGCCAGGAGGAAAACTTATTTTAGGCCTTGGCACTGTACATGCTGAAATGCTACACAAAAACAATCATCTGTTACTCTAATAGTTTAGAACCTATAATAGAAAGATCCACAAATATCAGCAGAACTGAAACGCCGGTCACTCATTTCAGTTTAATACATTTTTTAGCTAGCTCTGTCAAAAATTGTAATTAATTTAATTAAAATCAAATTAATTGAATTAAATGCAATGAATCAAACATATCAATATTTACTAAGAAAAGCCACAAAATAAAGTGAGTGAGTAAAGCATTAAAGGAATAGTTCATCCACAAATCCGTCATTAAGATGTTTTTAACTTCGAACAGTTGCGTCCTATGGCTTGGTCCATTGAAAAAGTCATTTCGCCAGAATCAGGAGAGAAATATGCACAGATCAAGCACTGTTCACAAGAGAAAACAGTCCAAAACAGTTCTAAACAAGTATGTGGGTGGATTTTGATGTGAGAGTACAACATGGACTTTTTCACTGGAGGAAGTGTTATTATGGATTATGAACTCACATTTTGGCCATAAGTGTTACCGGTTTAAACTTAAAATGGCTCAATGATGGATTTGTTTTTTTTTAAACACGCAGCTTTTCACTTTCCAAGATGTTAATTGATGGACTGGAGGGGTGTTGATTACTTGTGGATTATTATGATGTTTTTATCAGTTGTTTGGACTCTCATTCTGACAGAACCCATTCACTGCAGAGGATCCATTGATGAACAGGTGATATAATGCTAAATTCGCCAAATCTGTTTTGATAAAAAACAAACTCATCTACATCTTGAAATGCCTGAGAGTTAGTAAAGTTTAGTTTTTGGGTGGACTATTTCTTTAAATTCACTGTTTTACACATGCAAACGACCGCCTAGCACCATGTCTAGTTGCTTCTGTCTTACAAAATGCAATAAGTGATAGAAGTATAAATTGCTGAGATGTGCCTGTAGTAGCAGATGTGTCTGCTCTGCATTCAAAACAGGAATGTGATGCTAGCAAGAAGATGAAAGTGGTACTTTGTGCTTTAAAAATGCTGTTAAAACACAAATAGATACTTACAAAGTAATAGCAGATCCGTCACGCATCTCAAAGTAACACACAGTCCATTCCTGAGTGATTCAGTCTCACTCAAATGCAGTTACTTGTTTAGATGCTGAACAAATCAGTGTTTCTGAACGAATTGGTTAAATGGATCATTCAATCTTACGCATAAAGACAATCACTTGTTGCCACCTACTGGTGTAATAATGTAACCTGCATAAAGAGTCACTGAAAAATATTAAATATACACAAGTTCTACAGCATTTTCAGTGACCACAAAAGTAAGGTAAAAAGTTAGTTTAGTGTGCTAAATGCTATATGTAAAAGAACTGATACTTAGAAGACCATCTAAGTTCTCTTTCTTTGAATATAACAGTAATAATTTTTATTTAAATTATATTTTTAATATTTTTAATTAAACAATTAGTTGAACTTAAGAGCACTTTTTTGACCCCTTAAGTAGGACTTAAGTACATCTTTATATGTAATTTCATAATTATTTCTAATGTCTTGGTTAAATAAGGTTTACAGTAAGTGTACTGTTGAATATACTAACAAACGTATGGTAAACTAAAATATATTTTAATCTCATTCCTATTGAAACTTGCATGACATGATTTTAAATAATTTTGTAATTTTACATTTGTAATCATGATGTTGAAAGTACATTTAAAATATAACTTTAACTTTAAATGTAATATTGAATAACACACTATGGTTCAAATTATAATGAAGTACTTTAATTGCACTTCAGTATGTTAGTCAACACGTCAAAATCACAATACTTTCAGTATTACAAAAGATTATTAAAACATGATTTAAAATGTACTTTAAAGTAAAACTTTTATTTTTACATTACAAACAGCACTTGTTAAAAGTGTAATTTTCAAGGTTATTTATTTATTTATTTATTTATTTTTTGTTTTGCTGATACAGTTATAAGACTTGAAGTAAACTACAAGTATGTGCACTTTTTTCACAAGGGCTGCTGATTTTCACCTCCATCAGCACAGAAAAGCTGAAATACTGTATAGAGTCTGTCTGGGCCTGATTATAGGAACAGTCCACCTGAAATAACCTTAAACCAATTAGCAGCTCTGAGCACCATCGTCTAGTTTACTGACCAGAGACCATTTTCAAGATAACTCCATCTTTCCCAGCAACAACAGCTGTCAAAATCCAGGCAGGTCACATCCTCAGCATCCTTACAGAATTTATCCAGGACAAAAGCTTGCAGCTGAAGCATCTGATCCACAGCAACACCTCTGGCAGAAGAGCATCATTAGGGGACAGAACTGAAACAGTCTTTCTCCCATAAGACTCATTAGGACCGCTCTACCTGACCTCCCTGTCCACTGTGAGTTGAGAAATCCCACTCCAAGATACACAGTGTTCAGAAACCTGATCGGAGTGTAACAACACATGCTTCCATGCATTATTAATCAATATGAACATTGGCTGTGATTTTCATGAGAGCCTTTTCTGGGATGTCAGAAACATTCCCGTTCTAATGCCTGACTCATTCGCCCCTGCTGTGTGTGTGTGTGTTTTAAGGTCAGCGAATGTGTGTGGGCGTCACACATACTGAGGGTCATATCAGTGTATAGTGTGTATGCTGTGCTCCTGTCTGCAGGATGTCGCACTTTAAACCCCGGGAAACAGCAAACGGTCAGGCTGACTTTGATAAAAGGTCAGAATTCACCCAGTAAGTTGCACAGGAAGATCTTGAATGAGCAAAAATTGATATAAACGGGGGGTTCCACATGAGAGACTCATAAAATCACTGTGCCTGTATTGAAAAAGCTGGCCCTGCTGAACAAGGTCTCATTATTTTTATATAAAAAACGGCTGGAGAGGGCAAGAAAGTATGCTTATTGCATCTTAGCCTGGAAAAAGCTTTCCTTTTTCTTTCTTATATTGGATCATATTTTTGCTTTTAAGAACCATAGAAAGGAAGATAATCAGCGTGCATGATTTACTGTCTCATTGGTAGTTGCTTTGCAACTCTTATTATAAACTTTAGATTGTAAAATCTGATTGAATTATCTGATATAAAGCCATTGTTAATATATAGTGGAGATCAAAATTAGAGAACAATCTATAAATACTTGTTTTTTTCTGAAATATTGTTAATTTTCATTGCTCAAAATTTGAAAGAATATTAGCTGTGGGTATACCACTGTTATATTAACATGTTTGACAAAATAACCCAGGCATTTCAACAACAACCTTTATTTTGTGATCAAAATTAGAGAACAGTAACCACTGTAGCACGAAAGAAGATAACTAAAATTTTGGAGGGTTATAGCAGTCAGAAATTAGTAGGAAGTCTCCAGTCTCTTCTACAGTTCGGTAACTGTAGTGGGTTTCTTAGCCGTAACTTTGTTGCCAAGGATTTTCCAAAGACTTTCAGTTGGGTTTAGATCTCTGGGCTGGCCATTTCATTATTTCAATGTTCTTAGCTTCAAGGAATAGCTTTATCTGTTTTGCAGTGTGACAGGGGCATTGTCTTGCATGAAAATTGCAGGCTGATTGGGAGATGCTTGCAAGGAAGGTGCTGCATGTTGCTGAAGGATGTTGATGAAGGAAGTTCTCATAAACATTTGCATTCACCTTGCCATGTAGCTGTATAAGAGGCCCAACTCCTGCTGCACAAAACATCCCCCAAAGCATGACACTTCCTCCTCCACTTTTCACTGACTTCTTTACGCACGCAGGGTTCAGTCTTTCCCCAGTTTGACGCTGAACATAATGTTCACTGCAGTGAACTTTGGACCAATTCTCTTCTGTCCACACAACATGCTCTTCAGCAAAGGTGAACTAGACTTTTGATTCTTTCTGCTGATGAGAGGCTTGGTCACACTGCAGAGTGCACTTTCAGTCTGACTTCTCTTAAAAGTGCCGAGACAGATTCTTTCCCTGTTCAGCACTGAACTGGCAAGCAATTCCAGCTGTAGTGTTGAACCGATTCCCCAGAGAGAGTCTCCGCATTATTCTGTCTTCTTGTGCATTTGTCTTATGTGGATGACCAGCAATATTCCTGCAATATTCATGAAATCACAGATTTGGAATGACCAACTTCTCTTGGAATCACTGAAAGGTTCATCCCTTTGGCCTTCTCCTGGACAAGCTCGTGTCGCAAGGTTTCAGTCACCTTAGAGTGACCTGCCATCTTGCAATCTCAGTGAAAATTTAAGGAATGCTGCCAGTTAAAAAGTGTTTGTCATATAATTATGGAAATTAGCACCAGTTGCCAGATTAACACCAATAACTTGGAGGTATCTGTAAGTGTTCTCTAATTTCTAAGTTCTTTTACACTTCTTCTACATTTAAAGTTGAAGTCAAAAGTTTACATACAGTGAGCATTTAAACTTTCTGTAATAGTTGCATATGAGTCCCTCAGTTGTCCTCAGTTTGAAAACATGGATCTCTAAATCATACAATCATAGTTGGAAAGGGTTCAAATACACAAAAATGCTGAAAAAACACAGAATTTGTGGGACCTGAAGGATTTTTCTGAAGAACAGTGGGCAGTTTAACTGTTCAGGACAAACAAGGGACTCATGAACAACTATAACTAAAAAAAAAAACAAAAAAAAAAACAGCTGTGGATCATTCAGGTAACAACACAGTATTAAGAATCAAGCTTATGTAAATTTTTTAATGGGGTCATTTTTATAAATTTAACTATTATTTTCTCTTGTGGACTATATGTAAATGTCTTTTATGTGAAATATATTATTCAGGTCAGTACTAAATAAAAAATAGCATGCATTTAGTATGACCCCTCTTTATTTTGGTAAAATAATTAACATTTTGCAGATTCTGCAAGGTGTATGTAAC
Organism: Spinibarbus caldwelli; assembly: GCA_039654775.1. NCBI lineage: Eukaryota > Metazoa > Chordata > Actinopteri > Cypriniformes > Cyprinidae > Spinibarbus > Spinibarbus caldwelli. The sequence goes on from CM077237.1 coordinate 5,136,151, forward strand.
TTTTTTGACTTCAACTGTAAATATATAAAAATATAAGTAAAATACTGTATCACGGTGATGAAGATAATAATATATAATATATATAAATAATTATATATAATATATAAGAACGCCCTGCACCTTTAGTAAAATCTCTGTAAAAAAATTACCTCTCATAACTTATTGCTAATGCATGCTTTCTTCAAATATTAAACACTGTACACATTTGTACAAGACATGTAAGCATCTAAAAGAGGTGTGTGCGTGTGTATGTGTGCGTGTGTGTGTGTGTGTGTGTGTGTGTGTGTGTGTGTGAGATAGGGTTGTCTAAGGACAAGATGTCCCTCCTGAGCAGAATACTTAAAACATCCGAAGCTTTATCTCAAAGACTTCAGTCTGAACCCAAAGGCTAAACAGAGCTCATTTAAACAGCAAGATCTAGAGCCAGGAATGAAGCCTCTGCTTTGATCAAGCACTACACTTTTACAACAGCCAAAGGTGCTACATTCACAGGTATAGTGGCCTGGTTATGTAATTGGGTTTTAGGTTGAAGGAGAAGTCAAAGATTAGGCACTGAGCATGATTTATATTTATATCAAAGAAACACAGGGACAGAGAAGCAGAGAAGGTAATCAATTCTTATTGATTACCTTCTCTGAAGGCACAGCACACTTCCCTCACCGCAACTCCCGAGTGGCTCATTTCACTAAGAGAGAGAAAGACATATAGAGAGAGAGCCAGCAAGCCAAATGAGATTGCCTGCTACAGTACACAGCTTTCAGAGAGCATGAAGAAATGCTCTGGTTTACTGCAGCCTGCTAGCATCATCCAGATATATGTCAACCTCACAAAACTCGCCCGGGCCACATATCACCCCAAATGCAAAATAATTTGAAAGAAGAAAGAAATTACTTTTTGCATAAAGAAAATTAAGCCTGTTTTAGGACCATTCAGATTTTTTCATTATCAAATTCTCAGTAATTAAAATTTCGCTCCTTGTTTTTTGATAGTAATTCTCATCATTGTCGTTGATTCTTTCTAGATCCTCATTACTGCAATACAGTATTGCACTCATACTTTATATGTATTGCATATTTTACAATTTAAATAATACTACTTTGTTTGCAAATATAACATTTTTGACTGCTTAAGCCCTGTCACCTCAATGATTTACTGTACGTTTTAAAGTACTGTTTTTAACATTCCATAAATATAATGAATAATACATTTTATGACTTATTTTGTATACAAGATTAAAGTATAATATTTTGACTTTATTTTGAAATTATACATGTTGTAAAATGGGGAATAATAGGTAAGATGTACCCATCCTTTTGCATATTGACATAGATGGCACTAAATCTCATTTCAGAACATTTACTGAACAGCTGTTTCATCTAAATATCAACACGTGAGATTTGTTTCAACAGACCAGTTTTGATGTTAATTGGTCTAATTTAAAATTGCAGACTATTTATAATGATAATAATAATAAAATAATTATAATATAAAAAATTCATGATAATAAAAATGATTCATAATCAGAATCTATATAATAAAATATTTTTTGGCATTGCATATATTTCATGTTGAACATTAAACATTAGTATGTATGTTGTCATTGGGAGATTTGTGGACACAGTTATCTATTTATAATTGTAGCATAAAAATATTGCTTTTATTTTAAAGTAAACTGGTTAGATCTTTGAGGCGTAATGATGTGCTCCAGATTAGGGAAGATAGGTCCTCAGTATGTTGTTTTGCATGTTTGCTGGTGTAAATATTATTTAATTTTATCAAATAATTCCATGAGTTAGATTACATTTCAGACATTTTCATTATTTTCCATTACCTATAGGTCAACTGAGTGGAATAATTCAATCAGAATTGATTGTTTATTACCATTATGAAATCCTTTTAGTTTAAATATTTGTGTAGATGGATATTCGTCTATTTTATTCTGACCGTTATTTTATTAAATTGTCAAAATGAATAAAATGCAGAATTATACAATGTAACCTTTAAATAAATCAATCAATCAGTATATTAGCACATATATTTACAACATCCTGTACATGTTATTTCTAAATATGTTATATTTAAAAAAAAAAGTTAATGCATATTGGGGCACGTTTGTGTAATTATCATTTCTATGCCAATTGTATGAACCTCTTATAATTCCATCACACACAAACCCTTAAGAAATTCTGGATTACAGTAAGTGGTTGTGTATACTGTACATAAGGTTATAGATAGATAGATAGATAGATAGATATTCCTTCTTCTGACTTTAGGGTGAGCTAGACCTTAAAGAGTCTTGAGCTTCTAGAGAGTCTAGTGAGATTGATTTATAAGCAGCTGGACTTCATTAAAAATCAGAAAGTATTTTGCCATCACTCATGCTAGAGGCTGCATCATTACAAGCCAAACATGAATATGTTCTCTCAGCTCATCTCCAAAAACATAAACTTAAGACTGCTTCTGACATTCAGCCTCAACTGCTTCAGATCACATTAAAACTGAAAATGTTAGTGAATGAACTGCAGTTGTGTAGTGTCAAAAAACAATATACTCTCCATGTAGACACACAGACCTACCCACTCCACCCTGTTCAGGACAGTGTGTGCTGTGTGTGTCTTCATGTTTACAGGTAGATGGTTCCTGTGCTGAGGGGAAAGCAGTCAGCAGTTACTGTCAATATCAGCGGTCAGTCGTTAAAGGTCAGCCTTACCCGTTCCAATCTATCTCTTCTTTTAAGCCAGATCATAGCAGAGTAGTCCTGCTGCTGGACGGCGCTGAAGATGCTGTTACCCTGCCGGGTCAGAGGCGTGGAGAAGAGCCCCGTTTCGGGTGGAGGCTTCATCACTGGACCCTCTGAAACAAACCTCCTATCTTGCATTTTTCCACTTCGTCAAGTATCCAAATACTCCTACTTTATCTCCATAAGACGTTCACCCCAAGTAGTTGAGTCCCCGAGGAAAAGACTCTAAGCCAGTGCTAGCAGCAAACGCTGTTGGAGTCTGTGCTAGACTGAGCCGTGTCTTGCAGAGAGCCTGATTTCTTTGGATTTCATCCACATACAGGCAGAAAGGGGTCTCCCTGTCCTGTTGGGAGGGGCTGGCAAAGTCTGAGTGGGCACAGTGACTAAGAAAGTGTGTGGGAGTGGATGCATAGACCCCACATCCTGCACCTGGTACCCTCCCCTCCGCTCAGTGTGTACGTGGTGCTCTGATGCATGACTGTGAGCCCAACACACTCACACACACGTAAAAGCATCGGTGCATATTAAGTCAGAAGTGCTGCGGGCAAACTCAATAAAGTATTAATTTGACATCACCCAGAAGTTCACAGCCGTCTATGCCTGCGTGCTGCACACTCATTCAAGAAACAAATACCCATCCGTATTATTGGGTGATGAGAGGAAACGATTTTGTAATAAAACTCTACAGTGGCGGAAGCAGTTGTGATTGCTTTTGATTGCTTCATATTTCCTTGTTTGCCTCGTGCTGCATTTCTCCCCGGTGATCAATGAAGTACTTCAATCTATTATGATCCTTGAGATAAGCAATATGTCAATGCAATACTGATGAAACTCATAATGTAAGCAGCAGTCGTGTTGTGAAGCTGAGTCTGTCATCAGAAACAGATAAAAACAAGCTACACTGAAAAAAATGGTGTATGGACAATTTTCATTCAGAAACTGCCAGAAGATTTCACACACAGTTACAAAGACATGACAACATTCAATTATACGACAAGTTTGTTGTAAAAAATGTACTCTAATAACTATAACAATAACTTGAAAAATCATTAGTGTACCAATCTACTGATAGAAAAGACCAAGACTTTCTAGAATCATAAAAAGTAGTGTAGACATTTAAGAGTTGATTTTTATTATTTCAGGCCTTAAAGAAACTGTATTTAAGTTTCCCCCCTTGAAATATAAGTTTCAAAATCATTCTGATGGTACACTTACTTTTAATAAAGCGAATGGCTTCACTTTCTTTCATTCGCTCCTGCCAAAACGTTCTGAGAGTTCCAAGTTTAGTGAGCAGGTACGAAATTCCGCGAAAAGTGCAGATTGCTTTACGACAGCAACTGCTATCCACTGTAATTACCACAGTGTTATATTTACGACAGTAAATTTCACTTAACTGTATGGGGCTCCAAAGTAGCAAAAATACACAAAACTACATATAGTTGTTTTAAAATAAATATGAAGCTGCATTCATAACCGATTCTACTTAGATAATGTGGTGTATTTCTGAGTGAAACAGGACATTCAACAAGCGAAACATGGCGGCACAGTAAGTTGTGTACTATAACGTGAATAATAGTTCATTTTCATTTCATGTTGACTTAAAAGATAAGATCAGAGCTTATTCCGGAGTATATTTTCTGTAATCTCTGCTTTATACTTTGCTTTCTAATTTTTTCAGACTGTGGTCTTTCCCATGTGCTCTCTACCATGAATACTAATTCCTTTCCCTTGGCCCGTTAGCATAATTAAACCAATGACTCAGCACTTTTATCCACTCTCTGTTCTCCTGAAACACAATCAGACCCTCAGCAATAACTGCCCATCGACCAAATGCACAGAATATGTAAATGTACTGTCCCTCTATGTAACCAAAATCCTCCGGGAAGACATGTGTCTTTCTGAGCTGTTGTTTGAATGATTTGCTGTGATTATCAAACACTGCGGAAATGCTGTTATGTAACATAAAAAACATACTCTGCGCAGTCCGTTTTCACACATTTCTCTTTTTAAATTTACAACAAGGCTCTATGAGAGAGTGTATAAAGGGCTATGCTTTACTCTGAGTTTAGTCAAAAAGTTAGTTAACATTCTTTTTTGCTCCAGCACCTTTCTGTTTAATGCAGGGCTAGTACAGAACAAAAGAGAGGATTAAAGAGTGCTATATATATCAGGACTACATGACCTGAACTAAAGCCTCATGGGATTTTAAACTTAATTTATTTTAATAGTCTTCATAGAGCACAAGGTGCAAATCAGTCTTGCCTTATCCTTGAAGTGAATGTGTGTGTTTAAAGGGTAAATACTAGGATAAAGAGGACAAGCAGCTTCACTTATGCTTTAACTCATTCAAACGTGACTTAGTTTTAACTATGCATATAGATAAGACAGTTGTGTAAATGGGTTAATTATTATGTGTGTGTGTGGGTGTAATTCTTTAATTAGGAAACAAGGGTGAACCTTATAGAAATAAATTATGACATCAAGCGTCCCAGGATATTAAAGTTCTTTATTAAATCAATATTAGTTTTACATTCATGTGTAAACACCACTGGTATGAGGCAGACGGAAGCTAAGAGGAGAGAAAAATTACCATGCTACCTACCTAACCAGATGGCCTGCAAAGACATTTGGCATAAAATGAACTGTTTTTCAATCTGTCAAAAGTACCCAGTTCACAACACTCATTTGAACAGGTTGATTCATTGGCATGTGCAAAATAACATGATGTTTAACATCTACAGGTGCATCTCAATAAATTAGAATGTCGTGGAAAAGTTCATTTATTTCAGTAATTCAACTCAAATTGTGAAACTCGTATTAAATAAATTCAGTGCACACAGACTGAAGTAGTTTAAGTCTTTGGTTCTTTTAATTGTGATGATTTTGGCTCACATTTAACAAAAACCCACCAATTCACTATCTCAACAAATTAAAATACTTCATAAGACCTATAAAAAAAACATTTTTAGTGAATTGTTGACCTTCTGGAAAGTATGTTCATTTACTGTATATGTACTCAATACTTGGTAGGGGCTCCTTTTGCTTTAATTACTGCCTCAATTCGGCGTGGCATGGAGGTGATCAGTTTGTGGCAATGCTGAGGTGGTATGGAAGCCCAGGTTTCTTTGACAGTGGCCTTCAGCTCATCTGCATTTTTTGGTCTCTTGTTTCTCATTTTCCTCTTGACAATACCCCATAGATTCTCTATGGGGTTCAGGTCTGGTGAGTTTGCTGGCCAGTCAAGCACACCAACACCATGGTCATTTAACCAACTTTTGGTGCTTTTGGCAGTGTGGGCAGGTGCCAAATCCTGCTGGAAAATGAAATCAGCATCTTTAAAAAGCTGGTCAGCAGAAGGAAGCATGAAGCGCTCCCAAGTTTCTTGGTAAACGGGTGCAGTGACAGTTTTCAAAAAACACAATGGACCAACACCAGCAGATGACATTGCACCCCAAATCATCACAGACTGTGCAAACTTAACACTGGACTTCAAGCAACTTGGGCTATGAGCTTCTCCACCCTTCCTCCAGACTCTAGGACCTTGGTTTCCAAATGAAATACAAAACTTGCTCTCATCTGAAAAGAGGACTTTGGACCACTGGGCAACAGTCCAGTTCTTCTTCTCCTTAGCCCAGGTAAGATGCCTCTGATGTTGTCTGTGGTTCAGGAGTGGCTTAACAAGAGGAATACGACAACTGTAGCCAAATTCCTTGACACGTCTGTGTGTCGTGGCTCTTGATGTCTTGACCCCAGCCTCAGTCCATTCCTTGTGAAGTTCACCCAAATTCTTGAATCGATTTTGCTTGACAATCCTCATAAGGCTGCGGTTCTCTCGGTTGGTTGTGCATCTTTTTCTTCCACACTTTTTCCTTCCACTCAACTTTCTGTTAACATGCCTGGATACAGCACTCTGTGAACAGCCAGCTTCTTTGGCAGTGAATGTTTGTGGCTTACCCTCCTTGTGAAGGGTATCAATGATTGTCTTCTGGACAACTGTCAGATCAGCAGTCTTCCCCATGATTGTGTAGCCTAGTGAACCAAACTGAGAGACCATTTTGAAGGCTCAGGAAACCTTTGCAGGTGTTTTGAGTTGATTAGCTGATTGGCATGTCACCATATTCTAATTTGTTGAGATAGTGAATTGGTGGGTTTTTGTTAAATATGAGCCAAAATCATCACAATTAAAAGAACCAAAGACTTAAACTACTTCAGTCTGTGTGCACTGAATTGATTTAATATACGAGTTTCACAATTTGAGTTGAATTACTGAAATAAATGAACTTTTCCATGACATTCTAATTTATTGAGATGCACCTGTACATCATCAGATAATGACCTTGATAATGGGCACTTCGTGACATAACAAGCTTCAATAACATCTGCGTAAATCCAGGCCCTCCTATTGGCTATCACATGGCAGAGACAACTTGTGTATTCCTAATTGGTTATTATATATTCCCATATATGAAGAGGGTATTGGTGGAACATGGCAACTGTTATGAGAACTACAGGTAAGCAGTAACATTATAATCTTAGGTAATGAAAGGTATGCAAAGGATTTTTTTTTACAATTAAATTTACAAAAGATAATCAAAGTGCTAAAGATCAAATTGAAGGACTGGTCTGAATAACAATGCTTGATTTTTACACTTCATATATTAGACTGGGTTGTTTCTAAGACTGCAAAAAAAGAAACATTAAAAAATGTATCAAATATAAAGACCAGTGTAATACACAGTTTAGCTTTGTCTTGACATATCAGCATTCTCATAAATAACAAATTCACTGCAGCAAAATAATTGTGATATTGTCTTTTTAGATGAGTATTTTCAATTAGTCAACCTCAATGTCTAAAGATCTGATTACACAGTCTATTAAATATTTGGCAGAAATTGGCTTTAAATATATTTTGACTAAAATATGTCAAATATTGGTTTTTGGTTCACTGCTGTGTAAACAGGGTCAAAAAAATGATCACACCTTGGAGTCGACTAATGGCAAAATAAAGCCATGAAAATGTTTGCATTATTTTTATTCAAATATACACTATTATGTTCAAAGTTTGAGGTCAGTTAGAATATTATTTTTATTTATTTTCAAGAAATTAATACTTTTACTCAACTATGATGCATTAAATTGATCAAAAGTGACAGTAAAGACGGTTATGATGTTACACTTTTTTTTTTATTTCCAATAAATTCTATTCTTTTAAATTTTCTATTCATCAAAGAATCCTGAAAAATGTATAACAGTTTTCACAAAAAATATTAAGCAGCACAACAGCTTTCAACATTAATATAATAAGAGTAAGAAATGTTTCTTGAGAATCAAATCCACAAATTGATTTTTTATGAAGGATCATGTGACACTATAGAAGACTAGATTAACGGCTGCTGAAAATTCAGCTTTGCCATCAAAGGAATAAATTACATTTTAAAATATATTACAATAAAAAAACGTTATTTTAAATTGTAATATTTTATATATGTTTTACTCTATATTTGATAAAATAAATGCAGTCTTAGTGAGCATATTTTTTTTTTAAAAAATCTTTCTGACCCCAAACTTTTGATTGGTATAGTGCCTATATATTGACAATGGGATTTCATTGGATATTTGTGACAGACAGCACAGGTCATTGTGTCACTTTGCTTCTCAAATTAGTTTTGGTGCCTTAATGTGAGAAATCTTCCACAAATCTTCCACAACTGTATGCATCCTAGATAAACTTATGATGGAAAATTCTCCACTGAGGTAAAAGTTGTCTGACATGAATCACATCTTCTGTTGCTGTCCAACTGGTCAATTTAATGCTTGGAGAGTGTTAAATTTGAACCCTTTGTGTAAGGAGTTTGGCTCAACACTTGACAATACACAGTATGACCTCAGTTTTGAGTAAATCATAGCTCAACACTTTCACATTTCACTTCCTGTTCAACAGCCATGTGCTTGGTATCTTCCTGGGCGCATCTACAGTAGTGCCGATTATTAAGACGGACACTCACAATAATTAATGCTTGTGTGCAGTAATTCTGGCTATGGAGTGTTACAGTTGATTGATATTTCAAAATATTTTCTTTGATTATTGAAAATACGTCCAAGGATATATAGAATTTATGAAGCAAACTTTTAAATGCAGTGTCATATAGTAAGTTTTACAGCATACCTCACATTATTCACATAAAAGTCCGGTTGATCTGGCCTTTGGAAACCAGTGCAGGATCTCAGTGTAAACTGTTCGGAGTAATTTAGCTTTGATTGGCAGTGTTCTGCTCTTTGCTCCTTTCCTGCAGGCCTAGATCTCGCTCTGCGACCTCTGAATAGGCAGAGGGCAGTGCTGCCGTACTGGTGGATACATCCACAGCCTGGTTGCCAGCTGGACCTTGTGAGCCAGGACTTACTCTGTTCTCAGCCATAAGTGGACTGGTCAGACCCAGACTGCTCAGAGCATCCAGTGTGCCATCAGGATCCACCATTATATCAATCACTGGGGATTGAAAATTCAAGATAAAGATATTTGAGTATCTTTTCTGATATACAGGTATAGTCATTTACCAAGACAACTAAGGACAATTAATCATTCAGTCAAATAATAAATAAATAAACAAACAACACTCCTTGGACTCTCCATGGAGAACAGTATTTAACAACTTTTAAAATTCAAGCACTTTATATACTCTAGAGTGTGCATACAAAAATACAGAAAAAAAGGCAAAAGGAAAAAATAAGCGCAAGACCTAAAGATTGCATCTTTCCTTCCTTGTCCAGATGTCTTCATAGTAAATCATGTATATAAACTCCAATGCAACATACTAAAATACTTTTTAAAAAGTAGACTTTTTTAGATTTTAATAATAATAAATATTTATTTATTTAAATAAATAAATAAATAAAAGTTTTACAGTTATTAAAAACTTAGTGGTTTGGTAATGATGCCAAATGAAGTTCTCTGAAAGCTGGAATAAACTGCATGACTTAAAATCTGAACAGATTTCAGAACACTAGGCATCATACACCTGCTGACTTTGTAAATGGTTACAGAGAAAAACTGGGCAACATTCACTAAAAAAAACAAACTGAGGATCACACACTAGCAGACTTTCAAGTAAACACTTTAAAATATGGAAAAGATTTATTGTAGTCTTCCTTATGCATACATACATATATATATATATATATATATATATATATATATATATATATATATATATATATATATATATATATATATATATATATATATATACTAAAAAAAATAGAAAGAAACAACAAAAAAACATTTTCCACATCATACTAGTACATAAAGTTACACTATAATGACACTAAATACCAAAAACTGTTTTTTCTTGGGTCTCATGAGGATATTGCATGGCAGATATTAAAAGTATGAACAAGACCAGAACACCTCAGTACTGCTTACCTAGCAGCTGTCGTTCCACTCTCTTCAGATTCTGGAGTATGGAGGAAATCTCCTGAGAGAGATCAAATAAAAAAAGACTCAATAGAAAACCTTCATTGCCTGCCAGAACATAGATATAAGCAAATGAACTTTTTCAAACTTTTTATGGAGTTTTTTTTTTTTTTTAAATAATGTAGCTGTAGCTGTTCATTTCAGTTTCATAACACTGACGTGAGTTTGGTTAAACTAGTTATATAAATATTATAGCACTGTAAATCGAGAATGTTCTATTTTATTTTCTGTCAGCGCTCAGCCGTTGTGGTCTTTTGTGCTCCTCCACTGCTTAACAGCTTCTTCATTTCAGAAGTTCCAAGAGTTCAGTTCAGGCCGGCCTGCATTACAGTGTAAGATTTACTGGCCTGTCACTGAGCAGAGGTGGTGCGCCTCAGACCTAATCTGAACGGTGACAAACTATGAGTCAAAAGCTCAGTCTAATTAAATTGAGAGATCCTCAGCTGAAGCGGCTGTGATGTATGAACTCTGAAATCTACCAAAACATCAGGACAGCTTCACCATCAATGGACGAATAATCAATCTTGTTCCAAAAAAAAACAAACAAAAAAAACAACACCTGTGCAAGTCCTCAGACCTCTACTTTTAAATGGATGTGTAAATGGATGTATATCTATATATATATCTTTATCTATAAATATCTCTATCTATCTGCATATACATGTGTGTGTGTGTGTGAGATTCATACATAATCTGAAAGCTGAATAAATATATATATATATATATATATATATATATATATATATATACACACACACATATATACACACTGTATATGTATGCATGTATATGGATTCTATTTATTAGCCTGAATTTGCAACTATGTTACACTCAACCATTCAATTCATGCGAAATGAGTTTTTTCTTTAATTTTATTAATTGTACCCAAAATAACTTACGACTTTTATCGAAAACAACAAATAAGGGAGGTAATTGGCACTTTCCACTAATGTGGAACACTTACGTATCCTATGACCTATTTTTTCTTTCATTTTTGGGATTATTTAAAAAAAAAAAAAAAAAAAAAAATAAATAAATAAATAAATAAATAAATATGTTATATCTCCTCAGTTTGATGATCAATGGTCTCTGCCTTCTCACCTGATTAGAGGTCTTGAAGAGAGGCACCTCATTCTCTGCCTGCAGTTTGCTTTCAATCTCCTCCCACTTTCGGTCCTTGTCTTTGAATAAAATCCTGCATGAACAGTAATAAATCAAAATGTGGCCTTCCAAAAGACCTTCCAGAACAAAAACTATGAATGCTGCGCATAATAAAAACATATCAAGTCAAGGTCAAAGATGCACAAGGATCATTGTCGTAAATATTCCCTGAAGACGATTTTAACTTGCACATAAAATGCAAAGAATTCAAATAAAAAGGGCCAGTCAATTTTTTAATTTTTAAATCAAACTGATTACACAATAATTGATTAAAAATTATGAAAATGTTTAAAAAAATATAGCATTATCTTTTTAAAATAATTAATGATACTAAATTAACATGTTACATTCACAGACTTTATAAAAATAAATATAAATTAAACATTTTCTGGGGTGCAAGAGCCGTGTACCTGATTTTGTTGGCTGTCTTTTCCACTGACTGTTTGATTTTTGCTGAGAGCTGGGAGACTGATGCCAACAACAAACTGTCCAGCACACCCTGTGAATGCAGAATAAGCAGAGAGTGGCACTTTTGTTATGCTGTCACTGTAAGAAATAAGATGCATTAAGAGACACATGTCAAGATACAGCTTGACACAGCGCCCTCTTGTGGAACATAAGTAACAAAATAAATTGGAGCTTCCAGTAACAGATCTAATCGTAATGTTAACTAACAGGGTCCAAGCACTAAGATTTTTGAGATGCGGAAGATTTACCTCCTCTCTGCTCCAGGTCCTGCGGCGGATGGCGCGGGAATCCTGACTGCTGATAGCACCGCGAGATCTTAGTTTCACACCTCTGCCACTGATCTCTGGAGCGCTGCCCAGAACATCTTCAAACACACGGTCCTCAACCTGAGAGAGGCAGCAAGATGATTGCTTATATCACCGATTACACATTGCAGTAATCTTTTGTTATATTCCATATTAAAAATCTCAAATAAACATTAAAAAATCCAGTGTTTAAACAACGTTTGAATGCACTACTGGCAAAGCATGTCCACATGCATGCATTATTGTCCTATCCTCTTATATTCTCAAAATAACACCACTGAATCATGATCTCTTAAACCATCAGCATGCCAGCACACATTTATTTAACTACTGAAATAATTCTGTAAACAATGCACAGTATGCAAAACTGTGTGAAAAGTCCTTCACAGCCTTGTCGATATGTATTGATATAGATCTCTAAAGGCACCAAAGAATTAAATGGACCAATATAGAAGGCTCTGATAATGTTGTTGTATTCTCACTGAAGCTGCTGGAGCAGAGGAAGGACTAACTGAGTCAATCTCTCCGGCAACGTCATGGATCTCACGCGCTAACATGGCCAAATCCTTAGCCAGGTCTTGACTGATTCTGGAACAAAGAAATACAAAAGATTAATGATATAAATCAATAATTTACTAGATCAGTTCTTTGCATTCTCAGTAAAAGTAGATTTTGCTTATAATACAAAGGTAGCTGATAAGACTTTTTAAGGCATAAGCTGTGATAGGCAGTAGCATCACTAAAGATGAAGAAGCTATTAGTGGTAGTTGGAGAGGAGAGAGCAGAACAGGATCAGGAAAGGACCTGCAGTGCTGCTGCACCATATGTCGGATCGCAGCCCACAAGGCTACAGATCTGATACAAGCTATTAGTTTGAGTTTGAATCAGCTGGAGTTGTTCCAACATTCACTGCTGTTCGAAAGCTTGGGGTCAGTGAGATTTTTTTTAAAGACCTTAATAGCATGATGTGATAAATTGTAAATTGTGCAACAAAAGTGACAGTAACGACATTTATAATGTTACAAAACATTTGCATTTCATATAAATGATTTCTAATAATCAAATAATCCTGAAAAACAATGTGTCCACAAAAATATTAAGCAGCACAAACAAGTCACCAAAATGAAAACCAAATCAGCATATTACAATGATTTATGAAGGATCATGTGACACTGAAGACTTGAGTAATGGCTACTGAAAATTCCATTTTAAAATAAATTAAAATAGAAAACAGTTGTTACAGCATTTTAAATTGTAATAATATTCACAATATTACTGTTTTGCTGTATTTTTGATCCAATAAATGCAGCCTTGGTGAGCATAAGGAACTTCTTTCCAAAAAAAATTACACTGAGCCCAAACTTTTGAACAGTACCCTAGTGAAAAATAAATATACTAAAATGTATTTGAAATACATTTATTTCATGCACTACAAACAGATTTACATATTTATGTACTTAATAAAAATACCCTGCAGTTGTATGTTTAGTATACTAAACTGGTATACTTAAAGGCCCGGTTTCATAGACAGGGCTTAGCCTAAACCAGGATTAGGCCATAGATCAATTAAGACGTTTAAGTCATTTTTATAAACATGCCTTAGAAAAAAGCATTACTGGTGTGCATCTTAAGACAAAACAAAGGCACTGGCATGTTTTAAGATCAGTCAGTGCAAGTTTCTTTCAGTTGAATCAGCTCAGATTTACATTTTAGTCTAGGACTAGGCTTAAGCCTTGTCTGTGAAACCGGGGGAAAGTCTGCTAAACTGGAACAACTAATTTTGTACTTAATGCACTTTAATTGTGCAGAAGTAGTACTGAAGTCCAACTAAAGATATACTTAAGCATATTTGATTGTGCTAAAGTGGAACTATTGCAAGTATACTTCAGGGACACTTTAAATATCTTGCATTTAAAAACTGATTTTATTCAAAGATCATACAACCCTCATCAAAAGTGACATTAAAACACATTTTAGGCTTAATGTTAAGAAATGCTCATTGTGCACAAGTAATAATGTTTATATCAGTAAGTCTCGAGCGATATGTCAGTAAATATGTTAATAGATTTGAATTTGTATTTTAAATATATTACTTTCTTACTAGGGTAGTGTAAATGACTCTTTGCACACTGTGAGAAAACACACTCTCATCCAACAAAAACTCTTTTAAATAGAGTTTTATGCTGGCTTCCAACAGAAGTGTTTTTCCCTGACAGTATAGGGTGAGGTAATGTCACATTATTATTTATGACCTAAACAGACAAACATGCACAACAAATTGCAATATGATATTTTTACACCTCTGTTGGGCATGTTTTTTAATAAACAGGCAATTTAACAATTTACATTTTTATATATATCACAGATTATGAAGTTGCTTCATTGTACAAGGTTATAGAAGCTAGTTCTAAAGGCTAGCTTCATCTTGGCTTATTCAATTTTTGGGTAACACTTTAGTATAGGGACCAATTCTGACTATTAACTAGTTCCTTATTATCATGCCTATTATTAACATATTGGCTGTTTATTAGCACTTATAAAGCACATATTCTGCATGACCATATTCTACATCCCTAATCCTACCCAATACATAAACTTAACAGCTACCTTACTAACTATTAATAAACAGCAAATATTGAGGCAAAAGTCATACAGTAGTTAATGGTTTGTTAATAGCGAGAATTTGACCGTTATAATAAAGTGTGACTAATTTTTTTAGTTTGTAGCTTAGCTTGCTATATTTATGAGTAGCTTGCTGACACTGGTTCTTACCTGGCGATCTCCTCACTGTGGGCGGTCCAGTCTCTCATGTAATCATCCTGTTCTCTGCTAGACTGGTGCCGTAAAATGGAGATGCCTCCAGGGCTGGGTGTTGCAGGGGCTGAACCCCCTAGCTGGGTCACCCGTGGAGCCATTGGATGTGGACGAGTGTGTTGAGTGGGGTGACGGTTGGATCCATACTCATCCTCTGAGGTAGAAGCGTATTCGATAGGTACCCGGCGCCATCTTCCACCAGCTGTAAAGAAGACGTATAAAAACAAGATTGTTTTAATTGAAACACCTTCAGCCAATTATCCTTTCTAGTACATTTTTACCCAAAGGTCTGACCTGCAGGTGTACTTTGAACATATGGAGTACCAGGACACTTATCGGGCAGTTTGGAAGCGCTGTTAGCTCTTGCTCTGGGGACTGCAACAGAGGAAGAGGCCGCTGTAGAGCGGAGACCAAGCCGCAGTGCGCTTTCCGGGGCAGGGCGTGGGACAAAGCCCCTGATCTTGCCTGATGTAGCTTCTGAGTCACTCCGAGCTGAAGGAGAGCCCACTCGTGGCCTCCGTGGCTGAGCAAGCGCTTCAATCCGAGAGAGGGTCCTACGCCCAGCCGAAGGCCTTGATGCAGAACTGGTGGTAGAGGCCTCTGAAGCAACAGACATACGATCGACATCAGCAAGGTCAGTGTCAGAAGCTTCGCCCAGTCGTGCACGGCGAAGAAGGGAAGCCCGTGTGGGTCTGGGCCGTGGAAGGGTGGTTGGTTTAGAGCTGGCGGGTGCAGGAGGTACAGCTGTCTTTGCTCCTCTAGTTTTGCCACTTGTTGGCTCTGCCTTAGAGCTGGTATTTTGACCCCGACCCTGAGGTCGTTTTACCGAAGCATCCTGGGTAAGAGAAGAGCTTAAGTCATCGTCTGTCAGGTCGAGAGATGTCCAAGTCCTGGATCCAGAGGGCTGAGCTTTGCCTTTTCTGTCTGTGGCATTGGTGTTTTTATTGGTTGCTTCACGGCCTGGACCTCCAGCTGATCGTTTCCGTTGGGCTGTCTTACGCCCTCCTTCTCCTCCGGCTTGGCTGACTGTACTTGTCGTATCAATGTCAGATTCAGGTGATACAGACCCCTCCAGGGAGTAGCTCGGTGGATCTGCAAGGTCTGATAAAGTGGTTTCCAGAAAAGCAGCCACAGCCTCTGAGTCTTTTAGCATGGTGGCAGCATCAATGCCCTCATTGATGACTCCCATTTCCCTGGGCTGGGTTGAGGCACTGGGCCCATCGATGCAAGGTATGAGCTCTAGAGGAACATTAGCACTCGGCCGTTCCACTGTAAAGCTCTCTTGCCTCAGTAGTGGCTTCCCTGTCTTCTCTCGGTCCTCATCTGCTTTCTTTCGTCTCCCATCATCTTGTTTCTTCTCGATCTGTTTAGCTTGAGGTCCTTGTTGACCAACTTTACTCTGGATTCTGGGCGGAGTTGGCATGTTCACTTTGGAGCAATCTACGTTTGTGCTAGCTGAGGACATTCCTGAAACTCTCTGCCCAGTTTTAGAGATTCTATTGAACTGATCTACTTTCTCCTGAAGTTCTAGATCCTGTTTCTCTGATGAAGGGACTTTCTGCCTGGATTGGCTCCGTGTGCCCTCAGGAGCCAGTGGATCCATAGCAGAGTCTTCAGTGGGGAGCTGCGGGAGGGTCCTTCTTTTACGTTCAGATGCACTTATATCAACTGTTGAAACAAAAGAAAATCTGTCAAAATCAAACTGTAATACAAAACCAAAGTGTTTTTGAGATGTTTTACAGAACTTGAACCTTTTTCATCTGAGGAAAGCATGGTGGGTTCAGCCCCGGATCCCTCAGGATCGGTCCGTATATGACTTGCAGCTAGACTAGCCCACTGTGAGACCCACCTTGGACCGCCTACTACAACCAAGTCATCTGGTAGCACCTTAAAATTACAATAGACAGTATTTTTTTTATTTTGCTTTGTGGTTCCATTAAGTCTAGATAGTGTATTTTGAAACTGATATCAATGATCTTTACAGAATATCTTCAAGGATTTTATAATGTCTTCAGAAAAGTATGCCAGTTATTACTGATATACCTCTGCACCAACATAACCAGCTTGTCTGGTTTCCATTGCCCCAGATCTTGGACAGATGGTTCCTCTATCTCTCTGGTGTTTTGGAAAACGCAGTTTAGTCAGGGCTTGGTTATCCTCCACCCCAAAAACCTAAAACATAACACATTCAGCATCATTATTGCATATCAGCAACTGACAGTCATTGCTATTTTACAAAAGATTCCAAGTCTATCACTTTTGACATCTTCAACCATACAAGAAAACATAATTTCTACACTTCTGCAGGTCTACCTTATCAATCATACGCCTGGCCTCTTCCTCCTCAGCATTGCCATTTTCCAGTTCAATGGTGTAGGTCCCTCTATCACTTTGGTCATCTATATGTCCCCTATTTAGAGTCTCTTGAGACCCAGTGCTTTGCTCTCTGGGCACGTTGGCTTTCTGTGGTGAAGAACGTTGTGCACTTTTGCCAACTTCACCCCCTACTGGTGCCATCTTTTTAGCTGCAGATGATGGTTTGTGCTGGAAGAGATCTTCCCTCCCACAGAGAGGCCCTTCTGTCCTCTGCACGCCCTGCCTTCCTCTGTTATGCTCCTGCAGGAACGCCCTCCGGTTACTGAGCTGCTCTCCCAGTGCATTCTCTGAGTCACTCTGTGTGCCATCCTCATGTTTACTGCCTGAAAAATAGGGAGAGAAACATACAGAAGGATGGTTGAAAGCATGTGACCAATTGCTTGTGACTGCAGCCATCGGCATCCAGAAGGCATTTCGTCATTCATAAGTCAAAGATATTATACTCGTTTTTTGTCAGCATCCATTAATTTATTAAAAAATACACAAAAATGTAGTTCTTTCATACAGTAAATTATTTCTCATTTCTGAACAAAAAATTCATTTAGCTTTTTAAAGGGTGTCATTTAGAAAATTAGGTGAAATTTAAAGTGATACAACTGTCTTGATATTGATAAAGAATGATTTATTAAAAGACATTACTATAAGGAAACTTAGTAAGTTGTTTTTTTTATTTCATAGGAACAAAACTTTTACTACTCACTACTGTACAGAGGACACTTGCAGACCTTCATCGCTCTGTGTTAAAGTCACACAGTCTCTTAAAATATCAGATAATTTGACTTTTCTAATGACAAGACAAGGTTATTTCCAGTTGTAAAATGTCATTTGGTGCATACAAGGTAATGATATTTATGTATTAAATTGGTATTATGTATTACTGTCACAAATCATAGGGAGGCACGGAGAAGAGGAAGTCTTTAATAATCCACATGGAAACACAGATCACAGGCAGGGATGACATTCAGGGAGACAATGCAAGGACCAACAAACACTAACTGAAAGGACTGGGGCTCATGAACAAAGGATAATCAGGGAGGAAGACGAGACACACCTGGAATCAAATGAACAATTAACATGAGGGAGAAACTGGGTCACGGAACACATGGGGAACAAAAAAAAAAAAAAAAAACAACAAAACAGTCCAGGGGTGTGAAATAACGCCCCCTCCCGGAAGGTGCGTCCTCGCACCGTGGAAACATCCAAAGAGGAGGGGCGGGCGGGAACTAAGGAGGAGGTTCAGGAGGAGGACGAACCCCCAGGAGGGGGTCGGCAAACAGAGTCCAAGGGGGAGACGGAGGGAGGAGCCAGGGAAGAAACAGGAGGGACCCGGAGCAGGAGGAATCCAGCAGGACCCAGGCCACAGCCATAACAGCGGCCCACGGTGAAGCCGAAGGAGGGAGGAGCCATGGAGGAGGGATGGTCGCCGAGTCCAAGGGGCCGACCAACGGCGGAGGAGCAGGTGGTGGAGGAGCCCGAGGCGGAGACGGAGAGCCAACGAGCCAGGGGGATGCTGAGGATCCGGGGGGCCAGGGTGGAGCCGAGGGCTCTGGCGACCGAGGTGGAGGCGGAAATCCGCGGCGGAGCCGGAGTGACTGAGGACCCAGGTGGAGCTGGCGGGAGGAAGGAGCCCAATGGAGCCGGTGAGACGGAGTGATGAGGCGCAGCCAGAAGAGAGGAGTCCCGAGGCGATGGTGGGTCAACGCCCAACCAAGGCGGAGCCAGAGGGACGAGGGAGCCCGGTGGAGCTGATGGATAGACGGGTGACGATGGAGGTGAGGGAGCTAGGAGCCGAGGTGGAGCCACTGGGTCTATGGGCCGAGACGAAGTCCGGGCCTCGGAGGCTGGAGGCAGAGGTGAGGGGTTTTCCAGCCACGGTGACGATGGCAGATGGCAGACCCGCTCACACTGCATTGATGGTGGGCTGAGGGCGAGCAGAGAGGCTGCCAGACGACAGTGGTGGAGGAGGCAGGAGCGGGTGGGAGGGCGTGCATTTGTCAGCCTCTGGGCTTTCAGGGTGAGACTCTGGATGACGCTTTCGAGGAGCGGGCACAGGAGGGTGCTCTGGAGGAGCGGACACTGGAGGGCGCTTGCGAGGAGCGGGCACAGGAGGGCGCTCTGGAGGAGCGGACACTGGAGGGCGCTTGCGAGGAGCGGGCACAGGAGGGTGCTCTGGAGGAGCGGAGCTAGCTGGGACCAGCGGATACGAAGGAAATCCAGGAGACGAAGGAGAGAGGAGAGGGGGAAAATCGACCTCCAGGTCAGTTGCCTGGTCAATAAGATCCCCATCAAAGTCCAGCAGCCCCAGATGTCCTATCAGCTCACCCTCAGCCGCGGTGCAGGGGGCGGAGCTCCACTCCGCACTCACACCATCCACGGCTGCCTCCCTCGTGGTGGGCACGGTCGCCGGCTCTCGCACCTGGTCTGACAGGTTGGGCTCAACTTCCGGGGCGATCTTCCGCTAAGTCACTCGGGCTTGGCGCTGGCTCGTTGATTGCAGTGGGAAATGGCTCTCCGTCATCGGTGGGGCTCGGGCTGGTGCTCCACATCGCGGGGAGTTAGTGGGCTGGGCTCTGGGTCAGGAGTGGCACTGGCGAGATCCCCCTCGGCACAGTCGGTGAACTGGGATCCGTGCCTAGCCAGTGTCTACTCCACAAAGGTGGCGAATTCCGCTCGAGGACCATCTTCGGACGACAGCGCTCTGCACGCGGTGTTGAGGCTTGCATCATAGAATGCGCAGAGCGCGTCGTCTGGATAGCTGGTAAGTTCAGCGAGGGCCAGAAACAGTCTGGTATGGTCCTCGAGCGAGCGCTCCCCCTGCTCCAGCAGGAGGAGGAGGAATTCGGGACGAAGGAGAGGATCCATGGGGCACAACGGAAACAAAAAACACTGGGTAAAAAACGGGAAACAAAACGGAGGGTAGGCGTAGAGGTAACTGTTTTTGGTCGGTCCTTCTGTCACAAATCACAGGGAGGCACGGAGAAGAGGAGTTCACAGAAACGGAAGTCTTTAATAATCCACATGGAAACACAGATCACAAGCAGGGATGACATTCAGGGAGACAATGCAAGGACCGACAAACACTAACTGAAAGGACTGGGGCTTATGAACACAGGATAATCAGGGAGGAAGATGAGACACACCTTGAATCAAATGAACAATTAACATGAGAGAGAAACTGGGTCACAGAACACATGGGGAGCAAAAAACACAACAAAACAGTCCAGGGGTGTGACAATTACACATTGTGTTTTGTATTATATATATAACATATGTATTTTAAAACATCTAGACACTTTTATTATTGATTTCTGATCCTTATACACAGCATTATACAAATAGACCCAACAATAACTCCTCACTTCTTCACCTTACCTCTAAGGCTCCTCAGCTGAACCGGCACATCACTCTTCACGCTGTCTCCATCATCCTCAGCAACGGATTCAGAGCGGGCCAGTGGCAGCTCATTCTGTGCCAGCCAGTCTGCCACCTTTACCTCCGCTGCCACCATGGCAGCCTGCAAGGCACTCAGCTCCTCCCCTGCCCCTCTTTTCGGCCGCTGTCGATGGTCTTGAGATCCCTTTGAATTTCGCTCTTTGCCCTTCCCCGAAGCCACTGTGTCAAATTCTATAGTGAAGGAGGCATGTCCATGTACTCCGCCCTCCGATGCAGGTATTGTGGAAGCTGATGCAACTGCCTCTGAACTATTAGGGAGGCTTTCTCCTGTGTCTCCCCCTACTGGAGGAGTCTCCTTACAGGGAATCTCAAAGTAGCTTGGTTCCTGGGTCCCTAAATTCTGTGTTGTGGCTCCTGGTCCTACTTGAGGCTTTGTTGCAGTGTCTTTATGGCCTGCATGAATGCATAACATAAGCAAGTAAATTCAGATTCATGAAATCTGGCCAAATTAACTTGAAAACAATGTACACTCTCAGAAAAAAGGTGCAAAAGCTGTCACTGGGGCAGTACCTTTGTGCCTTATATTTACCCCTAAAAGGTGTATATTAGTACCTTAAGGGTACATATTAGTACCTCAAGCGTACATATTATTTTAATACTACATATTAGTAGCTTATGAAAGCTTTTGAACTCTCACCAGTTTTTGAGAGTGTATCTTACCTGTTTCACATCTAGCTTGTTTTTGCTCAGAGTTCTTTGCATCGTGCTTCCCAGAATTTTCATCATCTGCGTCCCCGTCACCCCACCAAGATGGCTGTCCATAAAGAGGGGTTCCTCTGTGGAGCACAGCTATGTCTCCTGTTGAATGTTTGAGATACTCTGAGTTTGGTAAGCTACATGTATCTCTTTGTAAACTCACATACAACCCATCTTCTACTCACCTGACACTTTGTCTTCTGATTTTGGTGGTGGTTCTAAAGGTCTGGCCTCAGCCTCTTTTCCTCCCTCTGCCCCTTTGACCTCTGGGCTTTTAGTGGTTTCGCCTGATGGCGAAGGCTTCTTGGTAAGCTGAAGTTGACTGGTGAACTTTTCGTGCTGTAAGAAAGTAAGAAAGTTAAGACAGAATACTAGGTACTGTCCTATAGGCCTGACTGATATTAATCAGATACTGACAGACATTATATAAAGCCTCGAGTTTGTAAAATATTTTTAAAGAAATCTTATATGCTCACCAAGGCTGCATTTATTTGATAAAATACAATAAAAGCAGTAATATTGTGAAATATTATTACAATTTAAAATAAGTATTTTGTATTTGTATATATTTTAAAATGCAATTTATTCCTTTGATGGCAAAGTTAAATTTTCAGCATCATTACTTCAGGCTTCAGTGTCACATGATCCTTCAGAAATCATTATAAAATGCTGATATGATGCTCAAGAAACATATCAATGTTGAAAATAGTTGTGCTGCTTAATATTTTTTATGGAAATTGTAATACTCAGGATTATTTGATAAACAGAAAATTCCAAAGAACAGCAAATCTTTTGAACATTATAAATGTCTTAATGTCACTTTGGATCAGTTTAATGCATCCTTGCAGAATAAAACTATTAATTTCTTAAACTTAAACCCCAAACTTTTGAATGCTTGTATATTACTGCATTTTTATTACCTTCAGCGCTTCCTCTGGAACATGTAACTCTCCACGCACCACGGTAAATAGATTGGTATGTAAGATGGGTTAAGGAGAAAACAATATGTATATATTATATATTATATATATATATATATATATATACACACACACACATATATATATGCAAATGCACATATAGAATTGGTCCAATAATAATACATTTTCCAACATAGCCAATATGTTGTATTGTGGATTTACAAACCAACTGAAGTGTAACAAATCAAACCAAACAATCAAAATGTGATTTATTTTGCATCTGAAAGGATATCATAGCCAAACCGTAGCTTGTCACCCATTTTCAAAGTAATATATTGCTGTTCCTGTATACGAACATCATTAACAAATGTCTACAGAAGAGAAAAAGAGGTCAGTTGTCACAGTATGTTTTCCATCATACCAGCGAAGACAAAATTAATATCTATTATGAACGGACACATTTCTCACCCCGTTCAAGCTGCCCAGGTCTTTAACTTTATGTTCATCTGTAGCTACTTCATAATTGATGACGGCGTGCTGCTTGTCTACACTACGAGACTGGAATTTAAAGAAAAGATAATGCATTATGGGAATAAACAATATGCTGTATAACAGATTAGTGGATGCTGGGTTTTAGGTGAAGGTAGGCTGGAGGAAATTATCTTGGAATTCCCAGCAAATTTCTGCATTGCACTTTACACAAATAGAGTACAAAATAAGTGATCACTCAACTAGTTTGGCACTAGTTTTCTCATAAATTAAATTGTTTTGGTAACAAGATTGATTGGGAGTGTGTGACAGAAATTTGATTGTTTGCCTACTTTTCATGGTATGTTAATTTTATGTTAAATGATATGTTAGATAAAAGCTCTCAAATACAAAAACATGGGTGAAACCAAAGAGTACCCTGTTTGTGGAAAGTGCCATATACAGTATGCACAGTTATGGTTCCAGGGAAAGCTGACTCTAACCTTGAAGGGACAATGTCATGATTCTCCTGCTTGTGTATAAGTAACAGTGATCAAGTTACCTGTAGCATAAGCTCACAGTCATCCCGTCCCACGAAGATCATTTCCCGGGGAAGGCGGTGCCTTATTCCCCCACCACTCACCAAGAACCAGGATGTCAAACTCATCTTGACTTAACCAGGCCTCCTCTTTTCCTCCTGATCTCTCTTTAGGTCATTCTGTTGACAGGTCATAGAAGAACCGTTGCCAACATTGACCAGTAAATAAATTAGACAAGCTCAACTCAGCTTTTATTATATACATATACTGATAGAACCCAGTCTTAACTATAAGATAATAATGGGGCCATACAGCCTGGCACGAGCAATGCTTTCTATAAATTTGTATTATTTAAAGAGTAGTCCGAGAGGCTAAACTCACCCTGTGCAAGTGAATTTCTCCATTCCTGAAAAATTGGATAATTTATTGAGCAGCACTAAGCAGCTGACTCCTCTAACAACTTAAACAATGCACCTCTCTTCTTTAAGGCTTTCTATATTTTGAGCAATTACAAATGTGTCTTTCAACCAGTGAAAGGGCACCAAGAGAAACTAAATTAGTGGTGTTTACCTAGACCTACAGTATACCAATAACAAAGTGCTCAGTAACAAAACCACCCTGAGAATCACTTTCCTAAACAATATTTGT
Source organism: Spinibarbus caldwelli (assembly GCA_039654775.1). Classification (NCBI taxonomy): domain Eukaryota; kingdom Metazoa; phylum Chordata; class Actinopteri; order Cypriniformes; family Cyprinidae; genus Spinibarbus; species Spinibarbus caldwelli. The sequence continues at coordinate 5,160,210 of CM077237.1, forward strand.
GAACGACTCTGTACTGAAGGTAAATAAATTTTAGTATTAAAACACCAACAGCAAACAAAAATTAAAACAGCATTACAATATTTTTTGGTAGTAGTGCCATCATATTGATTCCATGTTGAATGTTTGCTTGACAAAACGTTGGGAATGGGACCTGCGATGAAAATGCAGTTGAATTATTTTGCCACAGAATTCTGATTCAACTTCCTGTTGGAAGAGGCCAGTTCAATTTAAATTCCAAAATCATGATTCGAAAGGGAGTCAGTTCTGCAATACTGCACGCTGACCAACCCTGGGACACTGCATAGTGAAAAGTAATATGACCCAATATGACTGTAGCAATCCACAAGAGACAAATAAGGAAGCCTGTCAAGATGATGATGCATCAGAAAAATTAGACCAATTATTAATACATTTTCATGTCATTTAAGTCCATCTGCCTGGTTACCGTTGCTGTAATGCCAGAACTTCCATTCTCATTTCTGTAATGCGAAAAATGTCTCATTTCTAGAATGCATAAATAAATATCACATAAAAAGTTTCATACGACTGATTTTCTTTTATCGAAATGTAGCGTGTTTTTTTAGCCTTTGAGCGGAAATATTTAGGTTGGAATCACCTCATATGCATATGTGCATCATCATCATCTTCTGAAGAAGCAGCTCATCATTTGCGTGCGAGCGGAGCGTCAGTCTCCGCCTCTGCCTTCAAGCATTGGCCTTGTTCTGCACCGGTAATGACAGATCTGATGTTTATTCTAAGAGACAGTCGCTCACTATATACACCCAGCGCATATTTTAATACATGCTTCTTATGTACGTAACGGTGCGCATTTATTTACATTATATATAACGCTCATTAAGAGAAGTAGCCCATATATCGACGTATGTATAGGCCTAAATATTTTGTAAATATGCGTGCTACTGTTTTCATCACGCATCAGACGCCGTTAGAGACCTCCAGTCCGTAATAGGCCGGATCGGTCGCCTCTAGAGCTCATGACAGCCAATTACCCATTTCCATCATGCAAAATATTTGCTCTTAAAATTAAAACCGTATATATTCATTAAAATTGTGGTTAGTGTATAAAACACGGTGAATCACTTACCTAATAAATCCCAATGTATTTATTCCATAAATGACATCCGTCTGCTCTTGTGCACAGAGCAGCGCTGCTCTGCCCATCCCAGACTGAGGTGCAGCTGGGCGTCTTGACGCACGATGGCGCTGCGGTGTCAAGAAAGAACAAGATGACAAGCGCTCCTTGTGGTCAGCATAGATGATTTTTATCATATGGTTGTGCTCACTTGTGTGTAGGCTATGCGTTTGTCAGTATTCAAACATAACAAAATAAATGAATAAATAAATAAAAATAATGCAGAATTGTAGACTTTTTTTATTTAAATAATTTTCCAATATATTACAAACAAGACAGAGACTTGAATAACAACGACAACAAAAGAAAAATAAATATGTACACAATTAAACAGATGCAATAAATTTATGAATACATAAAAACAAACAATAATAGATCATTCCAAACCTTCTTAACATAAAACAACATACAGAAAGCAACAATACAGAGCAACAACATGGTATTTTTACTAAATGTCAAAGATTTTTAAAACAGTACGTAATCCAACAAAACATTTTTTTTTTTTTTTGCAAATGACCATTTGTATGTTTATTTGATTTTACTCTTTAAATATCAATAGTTATTCTTCAGCTATTCGCTTTTGATGAATTAGACAATAAATTAATATTTTTATTAAGTCACCGAACACTAGATGGCGAAATTGTACATGCCACTTGGGTTGATTTCCCCAAAGGTGTCAACAAACCCTATATCCTTCACTCTCAGAAAAAAGGTACAATTTTGTACCAAAGAAGGTACAAACCCTTGTCACTTGGGCAGTACCTTTTAAGGGTACAGAACTGTACCTTAATATAAAGGCACAAATTTGTACCATTCGAATTTGTACCTTAAAGGACATGATTTGTACCATGGGGAACCAAAATGTACCTTTTTGTTTTTAAAACTTATTGGTACAATATTGTACTTTCATCAAAGGTACAAATCTTGTCCTTTAAGGTACCACCCCAGTGACAAGCCCATTTGTACCTTAACTGTGGCAATTATGTTCCTTCAAGAACTATTAAAAGCCATTTTCCTATAGAATAACATGCACATTAAACAACTGAAACCAAAAGATATTTTAATATCAGTAACTGCAAATACATATCAAATATGTATTTGATATGTATCAACATCACTGCATTTATTTAACATTTTCAAAAAACACCATCCTCCACCTCAACTGCTCAGAAAATTTCAGATCGATCCATTTTTACAATGCTGAAGATTCTCTTCTCACTGAAGACTTGCGTCCAGTCAGACGTTCCCAAAATCTGCACAGTGGGATATGGTGTGTAGGGCTGGGTATCCTTCAAAAATTTTCGATATGGATACCGATACCTTGAGTTCGATACCGGTTCCTGAATGATACTTTTTTCGATACCAATCTTATGAAATCAGTTTTAACAAGATTACATTATCTCAAAAAACTATTTTTTCAGCTTGTTGACATTTATACAGACTCTGAGCCACTGCACAAAGGAACAAAATATATCCAACACAAATCTGCAAATAATTTTAATAAAGTTCAAATAGTTTTCAGTTTACACATCTTTTAGGCTACATTTACACTAGTGTGTGTTCGTTTTAAAACGCATAGCTCAGACAGAATCATCATTTCTTTTCATTTATTCTAGGTTGTTAAAGACTTCAAGAAATTAAAAATCTTTATCCACTTTCATAAGTGGGTGTTTTATTTTCTTTCACCATGTTTTATTGTTATTAAATTCTGGTGTAGTATGTCTAATTACAGGTGTATCTCAATAAATTAGAATGTCATGGATTGTGGAATTGGTGGGTTTTTGTTTAATGTGAGCCAAAATCATCACAATTAAAAGAACCAAAGACTTAAACTACAGGGCTTGACATTAAGCATTCTCATGTGGTTGTCCTTCGGACAAGTAAATGACAAATAAGAGTATAAAAGTTACTTGAACGGAGAGAAAAAAAAAAATCTATTTAAAAATTGAGTTATAAATATAATTATTTATTGTAGTTATACAAAACACATTGTTTATTTAGTTAGATTTTTCTTTTTAAATGAAATAATGGACAAAATAATAAAGTGTGATAATACTATTATATTTTAAAATAAAAAGGGAGTATTAAATACAAAAACAATTATATTATAGTAAACTTAAAAATAAAATGCTAATATTTACTTCTTTTTTATATATGAATTTTCATCATTTTCAAATCATTCCGAATCATTTAAACGGTTGATTGATTCATTCAGGAACGAAACGCCGTCATGTTGCTCAGACTCAAAACAGTGCTGTGGCTGTTTTTGGAGTTATTTTTGTTGGTGAAATGGAGCAAAAACGGGAAATATGGTGTCTAAAAAGTAAGTCTCTTAATGTTGACTTCTTACTTATTGAACTGTTATCATATTTGTAATCATGATGATTTTTGAAGCAAAAAAAAAAAACAAAAAAAAAAAAAACGGCGCTCGATCTTCGTGTGATATTTTCTGATTATTCTTCATTCATTGTAATACTGAATAATGCAGTAAAAGAGCGCACTCGCACGTGCGCTAGTCTAATCTAGACTTCTTTACGAAATGTATGCGTGCACTCTTTAGGTGTTTTGTTTGATTCTTGCAATATACTCCTTAAAACAACAATTACGAAGTTATCACAAACGATATATATTGCACACCCCTATAACAAAGGCTGTATCATAAATAAAGGCAGTCATTAAATAAAGGCAGGTATTGACTTTTTCAAGTTACTTGTCCGATTGTGCAAGTAAATTTCTCTTTTACTTGCCCGTCCAAAACATTCACTTGTCCCGGACAAGTGGACAAGCGTTAATGTCGAGCCCTGAACTACTTCAGTCTGTGTGCACTGAATTTATTTAATACACGAGTTTCACAATTTGAGTTGAAGTAATGAAATAAATGAACTTTTCCACTGCATTCTAATTTATTGAGATGCACCTGTATTTGAATGCATAAAAACAACTTAGTTTATTCAAATTTATTCTTAAAATAGCCTTATGAAATGTTTTATTTTTCCTCAGAAATTCTGTGTTCTGTATCCTGGTTTTCAAATGAAGGCATAAAACATTAATTTCATTTACCTTTAAATTAATGAAAATCAAAGTTTATTTATTTATTTTGGCGAACAAAGGGGGTTTACTATTAAAATTAAAACATGGAAGAAATGTGTGATCATTACTAAAAGAAATAAAATAAAGTTTTAATAATTATAATAGCCTAGTAGTAGCAGTACTGTCTGCTGAACAATAGTAAAATATTTCTGCCTCAGTGTCTTCCAAGTTAAACCAAACTTTTATTTTGACGGGTTGCCGTGAATACCTTATAGTTCTGTGTGTATATGACGCTAGTTTTACTCAAATCAAACTGTAAAATGCTAATGAAGTGACTCTCAGAGCAGTTCTGGAGGTGTTGTTCATGTGTTTATGTCCTCATAACTAACGTACGGTCAGAAAAGGATAATAAGAGACAACTGTGATTCTATATAGGAGAATAAAGGACGTTAAAATATTTGTATTGTACCACGTCATTTGTGTCTGCAGTTAAGTGTATATATATATATATATATATATATATATATATATATATTTATTATATATCACAAGGTTAGGGCTGCAACAACTAATCGATAAAATCGATTATTATCGATAGTGAAAATCATCGACAACGATTCTCATTATCGATTATTCGGGTCTGCCCACAGTGCACGTCCAACTTCAGCCGGTCGCGTCAAATTAACGTTACAGCACTGAGTAACGCATTTCTATGGCCAAAATGCATCTAAAAATAGTGGAGGAAACAGAATGAGATGCTGCGGGAGAAGTACGTGATCCAAGCTGCACAAAACATGAGAATTATTTACTTTAAGCTTTAAGCTAATGCATTAGCGGCCCTGTCAGGCGCTTTGACAGATGCATGTGCGTCCTCAGCGCAAAAACGTTCAGTTTACGGTCATATCCTTATCTGTAAATGTCACAAATTCACGCGAGCATTTCCATTTTTGCATAAAGTTCCGTCCTGATAGTCTGTGTTAAGTTTAAATCTGTACTGAATGAGCGCCGGGCGCGTGAACGTGCGTCAGAGAGGGATTAATATTCAGCGCAAAAACATTCATTGTGCTGAAATATCTGCTGTTGAATGTTAAATTAAGGTTTACAAGTCAACATGTAGTGCACGTATTTTATGAGAGTAGGAACTGTAAAGGGATAACTGCGTATAGTTGTCTGAATATAAATATCAAATGCTTCATAGCTGCCTTTTACAGGATAAAGAAATTACAGTAAATGTGACTGTGATCAAAAAGTTGGTTAACACTGAGTTTGTGTTTTTATTCGTCTTTATTATTTTTATTATCATCTTAATTTTTGATGAAGAGATTTAAACTATAGGCCTATATACAGTGCTTAACAAATTTATTAAAACAAATGTATTTAAGGTTTATAACAAATAATGTAAGCTTTGTCCCACTGCTGCTCTAAACTAACAGTATTGGTGTTTACTTAAATCATTTTTTAGCTATCTATATTGGTTAGTCATCCAATTATGCGTAATCTATTTAGTAACAGTAGGCTACTTGTAATGCTATAATATAATTATTGCTGTTATGTATGAAAGAATGAAAGATCTATGAAAGATTTTTTTTCAGATACCCAATTGCAGTCAAAAAGTAGCTAAACAATGCCAGCAAGAATGAATGCTGTTATGAAAGGCAGGAGGCGATTTTTTTTTTTTATTATCTGAATAAATATTTAGTTGTTTCAGTTTGTTACTTGCCCAATAAATGACAATAACATTTTTAGATTTAAACAATTCTTTGACAGATTCCTAAAATATTTGTGTTTTCTCTTTATTATGACAGGTGGTCTAATAAATTAAGCACTGTATGTTTTCATAGCATTCAGTTGGCACGTTTGTTTGAAGGACATTGGGCAGAATGTGGAAGTGTTTTGTCAATAAAATAAAAAGAAGAAAATGTAGGTTTTTTTAAAATCCGATTAATCGAAGAAAAATAAATAAATAAATAAATAATAATAATCGGCCAACTAATCGATTATCAAAATAATCGTTAGTTGCAGCCCTACACAAGGTTCTCAAAAATAATCACATTTGTTTTGCTAAACCTATTTATTTATCATTATATTGAATCTGTCATACAAAAAAAATAAAAATAAAAATTTACTCGTCCTGAGTAAATTACCTCGTGAATTGTGACTGGCTGCACACGTGGTGTAATAATTTAGGACATAGCCTACATTAGCCTGGATTTGTGCTTCAGTAATGAAATCCAGGTTTAAGAATACACTAGAAGTGAAAGATGTCTTCCCTCAGGTAGATTGCATGTTTTCTTGGCTTGCTGGATGTTGGGCTCATGATCAGTAATCCCGTTGTTTGCATTCACCAAAACTGACTTGCTGGAATCAGAAGGGAATCGCCGTGAAGCAGGAGCGACCAGCCATAGAGGATTCTTCAAGCTCTTAAAGCCTTCATTGAGCGGCTACGATCGCAATTCAAACAGTAATTTGTCCAGAAAGAATGGGTAATTATAAATTGTGCTAACATTAGCTAAATTGCCATTAAATTCAGATTGTGTAGTAAGCTAATAACGTTATCTTGTTACACTGTCATTGACTCAAAAGTGCTTTGAGCTGATGTCAGTTTTAAATTTACAAGTAATCAGGACCTTACATGGCCTAACTGTTACACTTTAAAAATAAAGTCCAGGGCTCAGTGTGAGAAATGGTAGTAAAAGGTAATTTATTATTTCAATATATTAATATTATCTATTAAATCTCATAGAGATGTGCTGTGCTCGTTGTCGCATCGGACACAAATATGGCGGCGAGCATAGCGGAAGTGACGTCTTTGGAACCCATGGATAGAGAGCAGACTGCTCCGTGCACTTTCGAGTCGCTCTCGCAGATGTCAAACACTGACTGATCTGCGCCGCGTCGCTTCTAGTCGAACGCACCTAGTGCTGCAGGCTTATTGGCTCACAGATGTTTATGAGATTAACCCCTTAGGTATCGAAATTTGGTACCAAACGACAAGACGTTTTTCGATACTCGGTGGAATCGAGGCAATTCAGTCGGTGCCTAAAAAAGTATCGAACTCGATACCCAGCCCTAATGGTGTGCGCTGGTTCTTCCTTAACTAAATAAAGAATCAGTATTAGAAAAGACAGAAGTAAATTGATTGCATTTACATTCCCACTGACTAGTTACAACTGTACCCTGAATAATTTTTTTTATCTTACTACAGATTCTTTGCATGTAACACCTGTTTGTGACAATTGTTCACTTTCTCCCTGAATATCACCAGATGTAAAACCAGAGCAGCATAAAAAAAAAAAAATCCACATCTAAAAAGACATTTAGCAACTATAGACATAAAATATTCATTACATACTTTGAAAACAAGCAAAGTCTAAAGATGAAACATGCATACCACGAAGATTCACTGCAAGATATTTTTGATGAAATCTGAGAGCTTTCTGTCCCTCCATAAGCAGCAATGCAACTTACATATTCAAGGCCCAGAACAGTAGGAAAGACCTCATTAAAGTAATCCATGTGACTCCAGTGGTTTAAATTCAATTTTATAAAGCGATGTGAGTGCTATGTTTGCACAAAACAAGACAAAAACAATTTTATTTTTATAAATTATATAAGAGCCGACGCTGTCACATGAATGCACTTTGGATAAATTATTTTGTAAATTGGCGGTAAATAGTGTTGCACAAACAAAGCACTCACATCGCTTCATAAAACTGAGGTTAAACCACAGAAGTGAGTGTATTACTCTGATGCGTTTCTTACAATTCTGGACCTTGAATGTGTAAGTTGCATTGTTACCAGTGGAGGGACAGAAAGCTTTTGGATTTCATCAAAAATATCTTCATTAAGACAAACTAAGGTCTTATGAGTGTGAAACAACATGAGGGTGAGTAATTAATGACAATTTTCATTTTTGGGTGAATTTACCATTTAAGGAATCCTGGAAACACCTTAAATCAGTTACAGGATGCATTTGGCCAATTTCCTGGAATAACTGAAATGCAGATAAGAAAAGAAGAGTTCATTATAATTAATGGTATTTCTTGTTTGCCATTGTATAAAATAACAATTCCCACATTTGAGTATTTAAGTATTTTACATGACCATAAGTATTTAAGCATGCTTCTCTTATGCACTCTTGAATGTGCAATATAGAGCTAGGGCTACTGTAAGGTGAAAGGTAAGATGTTCACTAAAAATAAGATGAAAAAGTCACATGGATGTCATTGTTTACTCACCCTCATGTCATTCCAAACCCATAAGACTTTAGTTCCTCTTCAAAACACAAAGATCTTTTGAATGAAATCTGACAGATTTCTGTCCCTCCACTGACAGTCCACGCAACTGCCACATTGATGCTTTAAAATTCATAAAGCGAATGTAAAACTAATCCATATGAATAGAGCAGTTTAGTCCAAATTTTCTGAAGAGACTTAATTGCTTTATATGATGAACAAACTGAACTTAGTCTTTTATTCACATATTGCTTGACGCATGAGAACAAACTTCATTGGTTCTTGTGGAAGCTCAAACTTGATGTGTAACACAAAAATGAACCTCATTTTTTCCAAGTACTTTGTGTACCATATCTGATGTGTGTACTAATGAATGTTTATATGTGAATAAAAGCATAAATTCAACCTGTTCATCATATAAAATGATCGAGTCTCTTCAGAAAATTTGGACTAAACTGTTTGATTCATATGGATTCGTTTTACAATCTTTTTATGAAATTTTTGAAGCATCAAAGTAGTAGTTGTGTGGACTGTCAATGGAGGAACAGAAATCTCTCAATTTTCATTAAAACATCTCAATTTGTGTTTTGAAGATGAATGAAAGTCTTAGGGGTTTGGAATGGAATAAGGGTGATGATGACGATTTTGATTTTGGGATGAACTAACCCTTTAACAATTAGCTGCCATTGTATAGACATCAGCAAAAGAGACTTACTGGTTGTCTTCTTCTGGTCCTGCAAAGTCTTCACATGGGCATGAAACAGCATCCTCCCCAACAGTAGACACAGTCTTCACTTGCATATAAATGCAAAATACACATATGTAATGACAATATTACACTGCAAGATTCTATCATATTTAATGTGAATGACTTGTTTCTTTAGTGTAAAGCTCATGAAACATAAGTTAAATCTGATATATGTTTGTGTTGCAGACCATAGAAGACTATGTTAGCATCTATTCATTTTAATTTTAGTAGGAAAATTTAAATGTAAATGTATTTAGATTTAAATTTTACTAATTTTGTACTGATACTTGACTCACAGCTGAGGACGCAGACTTGTTGTATAAGTATGATCAATGTAACTTACTACTTACAAGATTTCTCAAAAAAGTTGTGCTATCCCTGAGACCAGCACTGACAGTTTCTCAATCATCTCCGTGATCTGAAAGTTAAAGACACATCTGCTGAGTTTCAGCATTCTCTAATAAAATGAATGATATGTACAGGTGCTGGTCATATAATTAGAATATCATCAAAAAGTTGATTTATTTCACTAATTCCATTCAAAAAGTGAAACTTGTATGTTATATTCATTCATTACACACAGACTGATATATTTCAAATGTTTATTTCTTTTAATTTTGATGATTATAACTGACAACTAAGGAAAACCCCAAATTCAGTATCTCAGAAAATTAGAATATTGTGAAAAGGTTCAATATTGAAGACACCTGGTGCCACACTCTAATCAGCTAATTAACTCAAAACACCTGCAAAGGCCTTTAAATGGTCTCTCAGTCTAGTTCTGTAGGCTACACAATCATGGGGAAGACTGCTGACTTGACAGTTGTCCAAAAGACGACCATTGACACGTTGCACAAGGAGGGCAAGACACAAAAGGTCATTGCAAAAGAGGCTGGCTGTTCACAGAGCTCTGTGTCCAAGCACATTAATAGAGAGGCGAAGGGAAAGAAAAGATGTGGTAGAAAAAAGTGTACAAGCAATAGGGATAACCGCACCCTGGAGAGGATTGTGAAACAAAACCCATTCAAAAATGTGGGGGAGATTCACAAAGAGTGGACTGCAGCTGGAGTCAGTGCTTCAAGAACCACTACGCACAGACGTATGCAAGACATGGGTTTCAGCTGTCGCATTCCTTGTGTCAAGCCACTCTTGAACAACAGACAGCGTCAGAAGCGTCTCGCCTGGGCTAAAGACAAAAAGGACTGGACTGCTGCTGAGTGGTCCAAAGTTATGTTCTCTGATGAAAGTAAACTTTGCATTTCCTTTGGAAATCAGGGTCCCAGAGTCTGGAGGAAGAGAGGAGAGGCACACAATCCACGTTGCTTGAGGTCCAGTGTAAAGTTTCCACAGTCAGTGATGGTTTGGGGTGCCGTGTCATCTGCTGGTGTTGGTCCACTGTGTTTTCTGAGGTCCAAGGTCAACGCAGCCGTATACCAGGAAGTTTTAGACCACTTCATGCTTCCTGCTGCTGACCAACTTTATGGAGATGCAGATTTCATTTTCCAACAGGACTTGGCACCTGCACACAGTGCCAAAGCAACCAGTATCTGGTTTAAGGACCATGGTATCCCTGTTCTTAATTGGCCAGCAAACTCGCCTGACCTTAACCCCATAGAAAATCTATGGGGTATTGTGAAGAGGAAGATGCGATATGCCAGACCCAACAATGCAGAAGAGCTGAAGGCCACTATCAGAGCAACCTGGGCTCTCATAACACCTGAGCAGTGCCACAGACTGATCGACTCCATGCCACGCCGCATTGCTGCAGTAATTCAGGCAAAAGGAGCCCCAACTAAGTATTGAGTGCTGTACATGCTCATACTTCTCATGTTCATACTTTTTAGTTGGCCAAGATTTCTAAAAATCCTTTCTTTGTATTGGTCTTAAGTAATATTCTAATTTTCTGAGATACTGAATTTGGGATTTTCCTTAGTTGTCAGTTATAATCATCAAAATTAAAAGAAATAAACATTTGAAATATATCAGTCTGTGTGTAATGAATGAATATAATATACAAGTTTCACTTTTTGAATGGAATTAGTGAAATAAATCAACTTTTTGATGATATTCTAATTATATGACCAGCACCTGTATATGACTTAGAGATAGGGCAGAATCAGGTAATCACATTCTTTTAAAAACAGAGACGAACAATAGGCAGATCACACGGAACATGCATTTCAATTTGTCTGTATTGTGATATTTTTGTGAACATTAGACTAGACGTATTTGGCAGTCTTGCAGTGGCTCAAAATATTTGCATTTATGTGCCTTTAACAAAAAAAAAAAAAAAAAAACGGAGAGAAAAAAGAAAAGAAAAAGAAACCGACGTGTTTTAAGTGAAGCTCTCAAACACGAGAATCTCAAGCTTTAGGATACAGATATACATTACTCAAATATACAAACCACTAATATAAAAATAGCACGGACAACAACTATTCATCTGTGCACGGGTTGGTGGCGTTCAATCACATTGTTAAACAGGTGCAATACACCACCATGGCGCTTCAGGGTAAGCATTCATTTAAAATAATTCAACAGTATTATTTTATGCACTTCAAACAATAAATTTTAAAGCACTGTTGCTTTAAAATTTATTTGCAGAAGGCTAAATACAGCTGGCTATTTACGCTCCCTGTTGGGAAAGGGTGGCTGTAACGTCTTAAACATTTTTGATTCGGTTAAATGCAAGCATAAAACTCACCTTTGAATTTCCTCCTCTGTTCGTCTGATAATTCGAGTGATTAAGTTCCTCTGACGGTAAAGAAGCCGAAGTTCTGGTTGTGCTGTAGCTGTAGACGGCGCTCTGCTTCCCGCTCTCCGCTGTTTGAAAACTCCGTTAACGGCTGCTGCGACTTCGGCCCGTCAAGTCTTGTGTTGCGATGCCTAATAGTTAACCGTTAATAGTTACAGTGGGCAGTGTTGAGCAAACGCCATATTGTAAATGTGGTCGCGATCATTTAATACTAAATCCATTTACTGCATTTAAAAAGAAAATTTAACGTTATACAAATGGCTAAAACCATTGAGCGCATAGCTCCATGAACTAATTTAAGCCAATAATTTCACATTGAGTAGCTGAAACATTTACATTTTCTACTTGTGAACTTAATATAAATGTAAATTGTCAAAACTCACCTTTAAATCTCGTCGTCTTCAAGATTAACACTTAAAATACACCCTCAAAGAGCTTTTATGTTGATAAAAGGGCAAAAATAGTCTGCTTCCCGCTCTCTGTTCTGTTTGAAAATTCTGTAACGGCCGCAGCGACTTCGACCAATCAGAGTCTTGTTGCTATGCCTAATAGTTAAAACAGCAACCAATCATGCATGAGCGTAATTTTCACCTATCACTTCTACCTTTGATGTGAGAACATTTATGTACCTTCATCTCAGTTCTACCTTGAAAGGTACTAAACCGTATCATCAGAGGTCTTTACTGTACCATTAAAGGTACAATTATTGAAAAGGTACAAAAATGTTCTTTGAGGAACATTATTTGTACCATCGTGTACTTTTTTTTTTTCTGAGAGTGTTCCTTCCTATTCAAAATGATTTTTTATCTATTTCTATTTCTTTGACACTCCATGGATTAAAAATTAGGTTTGTAATTTTTTATTTATTTATTTTTTTAATTTCATATTTTGTGTTGTTTGCTACAAACCTTTTCCTAAGCTGATGGTTTTTCACTTTTATTTATTTATGCAAGATGCAGAGTTTGCAAAACAGCAAGAACAGATAGATTTGTTAAGGATTATGATCCCAAAATGTTGAAAATAGTAATAAATAAGAATGAGAGGCACTGTGCTCATTCACTTAAAAGCAAGCAGCGCTAAATAAATAAATAAATAATTACACAAGAGAACGGAAAGGTGAATATTTTTGTTTGACTTGTGCTGAACCTTGATCATCTGCAAAATTTGGCAGCAAATATAAATTTCTCACATGTCACACATGCATTATTAATTAAAAATGCACTGTTTATCATTATTAACAAACAAAAGCCCCTCTTTTTGACCTCCTTTATTCTTTATGCATTCATGTTTTTGGTTCTATTCTAAACAGACACCTCTCTCTCTCTCTCTCTCTCTCTCTCTCTCTCTCTCTCTCTCTCTCTCTCTCTCTCTCTCTCTCATTGGCTGCTGGGGTCTATGGTTCACATGCAGCCCATCATTGGTTTTTATGAGTCTCACCCCCTCCTCCTCTTGCCTGTGTTTAGCAGATCCGTGTCCATCATCTACCTCTGCACGCTCTGAAGTTCGCTGGCGCGTCACGTCCGCACTTGAACTTGCAGCAGCTCAGGGGGCTTCTCTTACTTTCCATTCCTGTCTTGAGTTCTTCTCCAAGAAGCCATGAAGCCCCACGCAAGCGTCTTGCCACTACACGCGCGTCTTCTGTACTATTCTCTATAATTCATGTGGGATACCCGATGCATCGCTGAAGAAGATTTGTACTCTGGACTCTCTGAAGACTCTGGCTCTTCCCGATGTGAACCCAGCTGAGACCGTGTCCAACATGTCTCGCCGCAAACAGGGCAAACCCCAGCACTTAAGCAAACGGGAGTTTTCGCGTAAGTTCACGCGGGGAGATCTTCTTTTTCTTTCTTGATAGCTCAAAATGCATTTCATGTAAATAAGTTTTTAAATAGAGTTATGAAGGTGCGTCTCTTAAGATGGAACGAAGCGCGTTTTGCTGCAATGACTCGCAACGCGTGAAGGTTAGTCATTCATTTGTGTGCATATGAGTGTGTGTGAAGTAAATTAAGCTTCATTTCTTATCATTTTTTAAAAGGAAAATTCAGCTCTAAGTTCATTTTCCCTTGAGATATTTTAAAAATCCAAACTAGAGCTTCCCTTGGGCTTTAAATGAATTAGCCTATTCAGTTTGTTTTGTGTATTAGCCTACGATAGGCTAACATGTAATGTTTGTTTTCAAAAACTAAACAAGTGCATCTAAATGCTGTTTTCAGAAAGTGTTTTTTCTCCTCAACTTCCTCCTTCGGTTCTACGATTATCAAGAATTGAAACGGGAATATAAATAACGAACACAATTTATCTTAGTTTTATACTTTCCACTGCACACACAAACCTGGTTTTATGCATCTATCATGTCAAACCTGTTATAACCCCCCGGCGACGCTCTCAAAGCACCTCAAGTGTTGCGCGTCAAAACCTTACAAACATAAAGGCCATTATAAATGGAAAAAAAAAAAATCTACATGTAGCCTACTCCATATGAAAGGGAAGTTTACATTTGATCTATTAGAGTTTGATTGTATGCCTTTAAATCGCGTTTGAACGTGTTCTAAAAGCACAGATACCGCATTTCGTAACACGAGCTGCAATGTTGTAGCCGCTAGGGGGCAGAAAATTAACAAATGATGGTCCATTCACTATGAGACACTACTAGGTGAACTTGAACTTGAGCCCAGTCTTCTCTCGTTTATTAAGTGTACCCACACATCAATATACATTTACAATGTTTTTTATGAAAACATTGGTTTAGAGGACATGTGGGTCAATGACAACGATGTCAGAGATGATAAAAAGGAGAAATCTGTTTCAGATCTAGTTCAGCCTAATACACATGGGCCATACTGTTAGATATGTAATCTTTGTATTCATGTTGATTAAAAATAAATAAATAATTCTAAAAAAGTAGGCTAGCTATTAAAATACCTTCCTTGAATGCACCTTGGGTATACTTTTTGAATATACATTTTACATATTCTGATTAAAAAGCTAATGTCATTGACCTATATGTCTTTTTGGTCATTGCGTTTTATCGTGTTGAAACAGTATATAAAATATTAAATCATTTGAAATGATCTCAAATGGTTTAACAGTGGTAGTGATTTTGATATTTTATTTTCCAAATGTTATGTTTGCAAACTCTCCTGATGCTTCACAAGAGGTTTGAACTACACCTGTTTGTCCAATGCATGGTCTGATCTGAGGCTTTGTTCCTGTTTATAATGATAACACAGAAGTGTGCATCTTCCATGTCCGTCTTGAAAGAAAAAAAAGCTTCAAAAGAGGATTGATTCAAATACTGGAGCATGTTTTTAGTCTTCGTCAGAAACTCATGTATTGTCGCTCCCACCTTTTGTCCCACATGACCTGACACAGAATTAGGGTTAACCTACCACCGATGGCAACAATCTCCCTCAGCCCAGTTCAGACGCATGATGTGGTTTTGATTGCTCTTTCATATGTTCTGGCTGTCCTTCTGGGAACTACCCCACATACTCCCCTCAATAGCTAACCTCAGTTCAGAGGATTCCAGCACTTTTAACTAAATGGGTTCCAATCATCTTGAAGTCAAATTAGAATCTATTTTTTGATTCTCTGAGGTGTTGGGTTCATTAAGACGTGAGATTGGCAGGATAATGAACAGGGTCATGCAACTAAAGCGAACAACCCCCTCCTCTTTACTATTACTGGGCAACCACTGTTTTTTCTCCGTTTTGGTTTCTCATCTTGTCTGCATCTGCCTTTCATTGACTGTCAGTATTCCTCTGATAGAAGTGTCAGCATTTCAATAACAGATAGATATCGATGTCTCCTGGCACAAATGCTGTGCCGATGTATTGTAGCACTGGAAAATGTTATGAATATGAATATTATTGTACAGCATCCCAAATAAGAGGGAACTTTGGGTAAAATTTTCTTCTTTGGCTTAAGTTTTCTTAAAGTTATGAACAGGCATTCTTCCAAGTAACGTTAATAGAACGTTTGTTATCTGGTCTTTAATAATGTTCTCAAAATTTCAGCGCAAAAGCATTGTTTATACATCGTTCGTGGAATGTTTATTCCTGAAATTTTTTAGTTGGATGCTCATCTAACGTTTTTATTACTGTTATTATTGTTTCAGAGAATATTCAAAAGTAACATTCCCATAATATTTGCAAAAATTAAAATGAACATTTGACGAGCTAAGAAAAAATGTAAACGTTTAAAAAACTGACTAACTTAAAGGGAACGTTAGCCAAATGTTATTTTTTTCTACCTAACTAAAACTGTAAAATTAGTGGATACACATCCATATGACATATAACACCTCTAAAACTACTGCAAATTTCAACACCTCTTCCATTTATATGGAAATGAATATAATTATCACTTATGGTACATATATAATTAGCACTTAAGTCATTATCAGGTTTCAGTATGGATATTACAGGAAGTTATTCCTCGATCTCTCACACCTCCCTTTCTGCATTTCTCCTACCATAGCTGAGCCCGTGACGGCAGATATCCCAGAGGATGAGGAAAGCCACCCCGGATCGGAACCATCCACCCCTAAAGGGGATCAGGACCTCCTCACCTGTGGTCAGTGCCGCTCCAGGTTTCCTTTGGCTGACATCCTGGTGTTCATCGAGCACAAACGCAGGCAGTGTCAAGGCCGCCTATGCATAGACAAAGGTTCAGACCTGCCACCGTCGCCTCCACCCGCAGGCCTGCGGCGAGCCTGCGTCCCAGTGGAGGTGGCAGTTCAAGTTACGCCCCACGGAGAGGAGCATTTAGCCTCCACGCCGCATGGATTACAGCCCAAGCAGGAGAATTTAACAGGTAGAGTACCAGATGTTTGGGTTGGAGAAAATCTGCGAGAGAGTTTGCAAAGTCGAAACTTCTAATTGGAAGGCCTTGACAGATAACACGTTTGTACTGATAGCTCATGGTTTTACAGCTTTTCACTTTCCGAGTTTGGTCCATTTCAGGAAAAATAAGTACTTGACTATATAGTAGATGGAAATAGTGTTCTTGCTGTCAGTATGAATGGACATTCTCTCAGTTCTCTCATGTGGCTGCATTTAGTGTGGTTTTCACAAGGTCATATCTCACTCCAG
Organism: Spinibarbus caldwelli; assembly: GCA_039654775.1. Taxonomy (NCBI): domain Eukaryota; kingdom Metazoa; phylum Chordata; class Actinopteri; order Cypriniformes; family Cyprinidae; genus Spinibarbus; species Spinibarbus caldwelli. The sequence goes on from CM077237.1 coordinate 5,177,224, forward strand.
TAAATGTATAGCTACAGAGTGGTACATTCATGCTGATAAAAAAGAAAAGAAAATCATTTTCAGCTGTCCAAGACAAGGTCTGCCACAGATTGTTACTGATTCTAGTCATTTTTATAATTATGAGAGAGTGTTTCCTTTTGCGTTGACCGCAACGTATCCGGAAAGAAGAAAAACATGCAGCACATATTATGATATTATGTAGCAGTTATGCATTTACAGTACCTCTGCTAGTATGCAAATTCAATTTTTTTAGGCTTGCACTTTAAAATTGCTCCCTCTGGGATGCTGTCATCAGCTTGGATTGTGGCAGACACATTTTTGTTTGAATTACGATTATATTATTATATTTTGCAATTTGACATGTGTCTTGAGGTCACATTAGGATGTGGTTTATTGAAACATCTACATATCTTTCTGCATTTTATAGAATAAGAAGTATGGAGACTATTTATTTTACAATAGGCATATTTACGTTTACAAATTTTCATCAATCGGAATGAATCCAGTACTATTTTAGATTTTGAAAATTCAGTTTATATGAACCCTAACTGTTCAAACTGTCCAAACATTCGTATGACATATAACATACGCAAACATATGCATCATGGCACTGCACAGATGCGTAAGGAATTTTTGAATCCGATTAAGAAAATAGTCAGATTCATGTGTTTACATGCAAAATTTTCCACTCCTTCCAATCTGATTGAAATTTCATTCAGATCAAGCTCAGTCGTTCAATCCGGTTGAGCAATCAATCTGATTATAAATGGATTATTTGAGTCTGCGTAAATGTATCTAGTGTCCTTTTCACATGTACTATAGTAATAACAATAAAATATTCGTAATTGCATGAAACTATCCCTAAAACAAACCCTAATCTAACCCTATAGTAAGAACATGTTGGTGATTAATATTTCTCATCACTTAATTGTATAATTAATTAAACTGTACCAAGGACAATGTAAGATCAAGTGCAACCGAAAGTATTTTTTTTTATGTACGCCTCGTAGTATCTCTAAGGACGTTCAGTGTTTGCCCATCCCGGTCCAGACAGGTCACACGCTTTCACCGTTACATGTAAAGCACATGCGTGATCTTCAGTCTGCAGTCATGTCGTGCAAGCAGATGTCTGTCACAACAGATGGAATTCTGTATCGGCTGTAAATGGTGAATCCGTTAAAGGTTCACGCTTGGAGAAATTTGCATGATAAACAATTTAAGATATGCATGTGGACACAGCAGCTTTTAATACCCCCCTTAACAACACCCCATCACACCCCCATTTTATTCAAGTCTGAATGCCCCCGAGCGGCCAGACGATGAGCTCAGGCAATAACCCCCTTCTGCAGACCACTCTCCCCTGCCCCCTTATCTGCTATCTCTCTGGGGTTATTTTCTTAAGTACATCAATGTAAAGCCATTTTCTCTGAGGCTGATATAGGTGATCCCGTCTGGTATTGTTGTTTAATAAGCGTTGTACCGTCTCCTGGTCCCTACGGACTTTAGAAGCAGCTCTTAATCATGTAAACACAAGGAGAAGAGCTTTGATGTTAACTGTTATATTTTATTGTGCAGATCATATTTACATTGCACGTTAACTGCATGCAACTACTAAATTGCGATGAAATGGACTCTTTCTGTTATGTTATCCGGTGTATTCTGGTGTTCTTGGCTTTGGTGTCTTGATGTCTTTGGCACTGATCCACTATTCTCTTACCGGAGAGAGTTATGGATCATTAGCTGGAGGAGAGCAAGTGGAACAGGAGACAGGAAGCTTGGGGATCCCCAACAGTACTCCATTACTGAGGAGCTTTACTGGCTTTGCTCAAAAAAGAAAGATCAGAAATGACAAATCTTTTTAATATCTCATTTTTTTGTCCTACACAGCAAAGAAAATAAATGGAGCAAATAAAGACTGACGTCTTCTACTTTTCTCCCGAGGAAAAGACCCTTTTTGGCTCTAGTGGAGTTTCAGAAGAGATCTCAACAATCTTTTAACTCAAAACATTTCTCATTGAATTTTTCAAGATGGAATTATATGAGCTGCTATCCACATACAGTTCTTAGCGCTATATTCTTAGTTTGTCTAAAATGGTCTCATTTATCTCAAGTTTTATTTCTTGAAATTAATTTTAAGAGAAACATCTTAGACAAAGTTAATTTGATTGAGAACTAAACTCGCCAGCCTTTAGCTTTGTGCAGTAACGTTTTCTTGAGTAGTTTGATGCTGATAGTGACTGAATATTTTTTCTTTAATATGTCATAGAAAAAAGTGGCTGATTGGTTTATTTATGAGAGTCTGAGCCAAGAGTGTATGTGTCTGTGTTTGTGTGTGGTTTGCTGTCTCGACGCAACATGACAGCGCGTTTGACTTGGCAGACACTGACAAGGGGTTCCCTTTCAGTGGGCATATGGCAGGACATTGGCACAGAGCAGGCGGGAACGTGTATTGTAGTGAAGTTTATATATTTGTAGCTGACATGGCATTTCGAGAACTAACAGCAGTGTCCTGCAGTGCGACATGCATTCTATTTTGCATTTTTACATATTTGTATAATTATTAAACATGCAGGTTTTTGACCTCATTAATTGAGGAACTACATGGAACATTAGTACTATTAAAAATTCCATTTGTCAAAACATAAGTGACGTGCAAAAAAAAAAAAAAAAAAAAATTTAAAATGACTTTTTAATTAGACTTTTGTAGCATGAAAAATATACACCTTGCCTTATATTCATATACATATGCAGTACATTGAAGCAAATTTTGTTTGCATAACAGAGCTTGCATGAAAACACATTTATTGTGGGCACACATACACATATCTCCATAATGTTTACTGACTGTGTTTTGGCACACAACTCTTTCAGCATTAAGCTATGCAATCACCAGATCTGTCAAGAGTATATGATATTCTGACTCACCTGTGTGTGCGTTTGTGTACAGATGTGTTTGTGTGTGAGTGTGGCCAGCCAGCTGAACTGTAGACACTTCTATTTAGTGTTTTGCCTTGGGAATACTAAACTGCCTGCAGCTCTGTGTTGATATATTGTAGGTAATAGAAAATATACAGTACATGCTTTATACTGTACTAGCTTTGATTTGGCTTTATTTTTCACAGAATACATCAAACATGGGTATAGAGTCATAAAAATGTGCAGTGTAAAGTAAATTAGTTATGAAAAATGGGTAAATGTGATCTTCTAGTAATCTATTTATATCCTACAAAAGAAAATATTTCACCCATGCATGAATGTGTTTTTTCGGTGATGTGCAGCTTATTTAGAAAAAAATCTTTTGCTGTTCTGCTTCTGGGTATTTCCAAGACAAGGTATTGTTATAACATGGTGGACTCAATATATGTGTGTGTGGTCTGCAGCTGGTATGTCTTATCTGTGTTCTATAGAATGAGATAAAGACCCAAGAGGCCCCTCACTGTCTGAGTCTAGGGTCATGGTTCCCTGAAAGTCTCTCTCTCTCTCGTTGTCTGTCTCCATCTAGATTTTATTTTTTACCTCTTTATTCATGCTTTTGCATGCAAACTCAATTTCTTTTGGGTCAGTTGGTTGCACTAGAGTTGAATGACATCTGTAGTTTTGCTACACTGTGAAGTAAAACAGGGAGGAAAGTCAACATCAATGCACATCTGTAAAGATACTTAAGACTCTTAAATCAGGTTTGACTCTGAGCGCTGGACTATAGACAATGTATAGGAGGGCAAATAATCATTTAATAATATGTAAAGACATCAGCTGTGTAAAGCACAATACAAGTAGTTCCGTAAAGAGCCCGATTAATTTGTTCAGTTCTTTGAACTTGAGTATTTAATTTTGCTCTTTTACTGCAATAAAAGCACTGAAGTGGAATGTAACAAAATGTTTAGTCTTTTATCTTGGGAAGCATTCCCTCTCTTGCTCTCTTTCTCTCTCTCTCTCTCTCTCTCTGAATCTCACTGATAATATTCTGTGGCTCATTTGAATTTGAAGCACTTCTTTAATCTTCAAAGCCTTCAATGCTTTATGAATATGCATGGTACATGCAGACTTTAGTTCATTACCTTGTTGTAAATTCTAATGACCATTAGTCCCTCTAGGTAATTGCCAATTATTTTGCATATTTGATTAGCCCATTATGAGTTCATTCAGTTGATATGCGTCAGGCGGAGAAGGACTGAGTCGCTAGAGAAATAAACAGAGCAGAACAGAGCTGTGCACCATTACAAGATTTTAAGAGTCTTTTATTCTAAGTCTCACTGTTTAAAATAGTACCTTTGTATAACAATGAACATTGCATAAAATGTAAACAAACATCTACTGGATTCCCATGTAGCAGTCATGAGCCAAGGTCATAAATGATTGATCGCTCCAAACAGAATGTAGTTGGATTAGTGCTACATGATGCCACATAATGGATTATTTAGTGTTTCTAAAATATTAGCAACTGAAAGGAGATTGAGGTAGCTTGTTGATGTGTAATTCAATGTGTGCCATGATGAATCTTTCATGTGTACATTTGGTCAACCATGATAAATTTGTTTAGGTTGAACTGCACAACTGTAATATTTCAATTGGAATGGAGGACCCCATGCATACGCTTTGCAAGTATGTGAATGTAAAGGCTCTTAATTATGCTAGTTCCATGATTTGTTGCGAAATATGTCGGACTGCACTTTCCACTTCTTTTGGGTCAACTGCTGAGAAAATTAGATAAAGTTAACATGTTTGTAGCTAGTACACCTGAATCATATCGCATCTGATTTAATGTCACATTTATAGTTAACTCCATCGCCCCCTTGAGTACCGGAGCTTACCATAATGCAAAAACACATTAAGTAAAGTTTGCTTTCAAAGCATTTGCATTTGCATACACTGGTAAAACTGATGTGTTAGATTTACTTAAAATATATATGCACCATTTTTGCATCACACATTTTAAGTAAACCCAACTTGGAACAATTTTACTTAAAATAAACAAGATAATCTTTGTTATATGAACTTAAATATTTGAGTTCACTCAACATTCTTTACTTAAAACATGCAACATGATATAATCTACTAAGTAATTTCAAGTTGTGTTAACTTAACATTTAAACTCATTTATATTAAAAAATATAATTAATTGAGTTGAACCAAAATGACATTTTAACTTATTTTAGATCTTCAACTGTTGGTCTGCTTACTGCACTGCTACATTCACGGTTTATAAAATTTACTATGTAGCACTGGGGGGAAAAACACGCTATTAAAGCATGTGGTTTATTTACAAACATGTAAGCAAGCAAGTAGACAGCTTGTTATCCTTTTAAACTAATATGTCCACTCAATATAATTATTACCCAAATTAACACAGAGACCTCAATACCTGGTACACCATACCCAATGATGGTGACAATCAGTGAATAGTGTTTGAGTATGAATGGGTCATTTTTGAGTAATAAATGAACTCCAGATGTCACAAAACAGTAAGTTACTAAACCTAACAACAAAAGCAACCATAAAATAGTGTAAATACAACTCAAAAACAGTGAAAAACTTTACCTTTTTAATTATTCATGCCCCAGTGCATGATGGGGAAAACAGGATCATAACTTAAAGAATCCTTGTAAACATAAACAATTCTAAGTAAAATATACTTATAAGTTCAAACGTTCATTTCTACAAGCTTAAATTGAGTAATAATATAGAATTTACTTATTTTTTCTAATTATTGCCTGAACTAAATTATTTAATGTAGAAATTACATTTGTTTTTATGTAGTACTTACTTCACCACAAAATCATTTTTCTCAGTGTACTTGCATGAAGTATTTAAAGAGTTTTGTAGACAAGACATTCGCTTACATCAAGTTCATTCCTTCACTGTTACTCTAAGACTCACAGTATATTTAAGAAATCAGCACCTGTGTTTCATTTTCAAGTAAGATGCACTGCAGCTGGCGGTACCTTTATCTGCCCCATCACAGGTGCTGGCTCTCCTCCGGAGCCTGACTTAACCCTGTGTCTATGTCATGGGGTGTGAGAAGAGGCCGGCGGGGAGGCCGGTGGGGACACAATGGGGGGATTGTGCTCAGGGCGGGGGCTCGGAGGCTGAGGCAGCCCTGGCTGTGGCCAAACAGGTCGGGCCAGACAGCATGATAGATGGCTTTGTTTAAGGGTCCCGGGGTGGGGCCTGAACTTGAGGCACTTTGTTTATCCTGAATAGAGCAGGGGGGAAGACGCCGGAATGATCTATGTCTCGCTCGCTGAAGAGCTTTAGAGGGAAGGAGATAGGAACGGAGAGAACATCTGCAAAAAAGTGGCCAAAACAAGTCAGGAAATCAGACAGATGGAATGAGAAATTCAGTTGAAAAATAGTTGAAGAGTACACCAAAAAATCTTCACTTACTCAACCGCATGTCATTCCAAACTTGTCTGACAGAGTTCTTGCAGCTCTCTTCCATGCATTGAAAGCAGATGGTGACCAAAACTCTAAACCTTTGTGCATGTTAGTCACCTGCATGTCCTTCCAAACCCGTCTAACTGACTTCTTTCTGTAAAACACAAATATAGAAGAGATATAGATTTAAAACTCCAAAGAGGGCAAAAATTACAATAAAAGTACCATAAAAATAGTCCATATGAATTATCAATATGATAATTTTGTGTTTGTTACTCACCCACATGTCCTTCCAAACCCGTCTGAATGACTGTCTTCTGTAAAATAAGAATATAGAGGTTTAGATCGATGTTCACGCCACTCTTTTCCATACACTGAATGTGAATGGTGACCAATAAGAGCAAAAGGGCCATAAAGGTATCATAAAAATAGTTCATATGAATTTTCAGTATGTTAACTTTGTGCATGTAACTCGCCCGCATGTCTTTTCAAACTTGTCTAACTGAGTTTCTTCTGTAAAACCCAAATATAGAAGTTTAATGAATGTTCATGCTACACTGTTCCATACATTAAACACAAATGGTAGCAAAAACCCCAATAAAAAGGCAAAAAAGGACCATAAAAGTATAATAAAAAATACTCCTAATGATATAAATTATCATTATGACAACTTACGTAAAACAGACCAAAATTTTCTGAACTATTTATTGAAAATTTTGTCTCTACAACCATGGTCACTGTTAATTTTCATTAAATATTCATTGTTCATTACAGCTTGAATTGTCTGCAGTAAATATCTCCTTTTGTGTTCCGTGAAAGAAATAAAGTTACACGGGATTTGTTTGTATTTTTAGATGAACTGTTCCTTAAAATGAGTAAGTTACTTAGTAAGAAGGAATGAGGTAAAGGAAGAGAAAGTGGCTGAGGGAGAGCAGTGCTAGCTGAGCATGTGTTCTTTAGGTTAACGGAGGGTCAAGTCGAGAACTGCTGGAGGGGGAAGGGCCGTCCTCTCACCCTGATGGTGGCTGTCCATTTCTAGATCAACCTGGCTGAGATCCAGGTCTTTTAAATCTGACAAGACGTCATGCGCACAC